>JAWPHD010017967.1:0-42115 GCA_037043455.1 Cyrtodaria siliqua
GTTTACAATCGGAACTACCTCGTCTGATTAGCGCAATCGGAACTGCCTCGTTGGATTCCGTCACTCGGGATTCCGACTCGGAGAGTACTCGAGGCCATATTGAACTATTTTCAAGAAACGACAACTCTGCAGTAGCGACCTCTTCAATTATAAGATAAACAAAATGGCGACTGCTGGCAAGTTCCGAAAATGCGATACATATTTATTTGTTTTATCAGGGAGTATTCATAGAGATTCCTGATATAATAATGTATTCATACTAAGGTAAACAATATGGTGATTCCCGTCAAACGTGGGCGCTTCTTAATTTATAAGAGTTTCACCTCTTCTTCATCTAAAACTAAATAAAGTGCGAGCACATGCCATGGCCCATGGCATGGGCATCATGATCATGGTATCAATGATCTGATCATACGCCCCACCAATATATACAGGGCACGGTAGAGCAGGCGTGTCATTACCTTTTTAAGTAAGCGACACCCAGAGCAGAATAGTAGGGTATTTTTATTGATACGTGTATAAAATACTAGTAAAAGTATTTATAGTAGCCAGGTAGAACAGTCAAAGTAGCAGGGAGAAATCCCCGCCTCCCACCTCTTAATGACACCCCTGGTAGAGTCGTCATTTGAGGAGTGGAGACTTCCTTTAGTGGCACGGGGATATGGGAAAAAGAAACTCGCAATAAAGGGAACACTGCCTGGAACAACAAGGAACACCACCAGGAACACCCCCACCCGTAATTAATAGAACCCAGATAGTTAGAATATGTCTGTGAAAATTCCTTAAACGGGTCTTTACGTTATATTGATATATTTAAATACATAGATTTAAAACAGAAAATAAAAATTAGAAGTTATTTATACATGTGGATTAATCTAGAAAGTGACATTTAAGTTATTAATAATATGTGTGGAGTAACACTGAAAGTCAGTGACGGTGAAATCATTTGTACAGACGGAATTACGCACTGCGACTTGATACTAAAAGGGATGTTGAAATTGTTTATTTAGTGGGATTTACACAAAAAGAGACAGTGAAATTATTTATACGTATGGATTTATCCGGAAATTGACTGAAGATTCTAAACATGCGGATTTACGCTGAAAGCGACAGTGACGTTGTTATGTGGATTTACACTGAAGGATCAGCAACGTCATTTATATAATTATGTGGATTTTTTTATATAGTTTAGGAACATAACACATACCGTCGCAAGCGTGTTTTTTTTTTAATTGAGAAAAAATGCAGTAAAACATTCATTTCATAATTCTATCTTTGATACTGTTTACAGTAATTAATGTCAACCCATGCATTTAAAATCGTTCTTATATTTTTATTTTTATTCTTTCTATTGACTATTTTTTTCTAAAATTGATAAGTGAAGTTACTATATATGCAAATTTATCCTGAAATTAACAGAGAAGTCCCTGAATTCACCTGAAATTAACACTGAAGTTACTATATATGCAAATTTTTACCCGGAAATTAACACTGAGGGTTAATATATATATATGCGGCAAATTTACCCTGGAAATATTAAACAGTGAAGTTATTATATGCAAATTCATCCTGAAATTAACAGTGAAGTTACTATATGTGGATTCACACTGGAAGAGACGGTGACATCATTTATATGTTGATTTACGCTGAAAGAAACGGTGACGTCATTTATATACGTGGATTTACGCTGAAAGTGACGGTGACGTCATTTATTACATGGATTTAAGCTGAAAGAGACGGTGACGTCATTTATATACGTGGATTTACGCTGAAAAAGACCGTGACATCATTTATATACGTGGATTTATGCTGAAAGAGACCGTGATGGTTTATATATACTATATGCACCAAATTAATTCTGTTTAAATTGTACAAAACAAATGAACGGGGCAGTCACTAATTTTGTTTAATGCTGCCTACAGATACATCGTATGATACGTATCAAGTAGAAGGTTGCAAGCCCTTGTTAAAGCAGAGGAAATTATTTTAGTATTTATAGCAACAGGTTACACATTTTATATAACCCAGGGCCGTCGATCTGTTTTAGGGGACTGCGACCCTTAGGTGGGGGAATTTTAGCGTGTTTTTACAGGAAAGGGGGAATTATTTTGTGGCCATAATTTTGATTATAATCATTGTTTTAAATAGTCTACAAGTTTTATTTGTATTAAATACAGTTCGTACTCAATATTTTAGGTACCAGAAGGGGGGAATTTTGAGTCTGAAATGGGAGAAAAAAACATATTTTTTGGAGGGGGGAATGCGTCCGGTTACCGGACGCAAAATCGGCAGATCGACGGCCCTGTAACCATACCTAGAAGTTAATGGGCCAAAAAAAAATTAAGAAAGGTTACATCTGAATCGGGGAGCAGTGCCCTAAATGTTTAATGTGCTGAGAAGGTTGATTCCGATTTACTGCATCCGTGGCTTGGATGGTTTGAAACCGATTTACTGCATCCATGGCTTGGATGGTTTGAAACCTCGCCTCTCTCACTGCGAGTTGGAATAAATAAAAAAGCATGTCCTTTCAGATGGGCAGAAAATATACACTACTATTTCTACCCAGGAAAAAGTAGTGTGCCCCCACCATGGATGATATCGATGATCATATATTGCTTAACATGTGCTAAAAATGACGTAAATCATTCAAACAACCAGCCAACCGATTTACTGAACCACCAGGTTCATGTTGATGACCCTCATCTTACGGATGTTGCCAGCAATCCGTCAGATGACTCCCATCAGCCAACTCACATCTAAATCATTTCATGCTTAAATGTTATATTAATTGCATATATAAAATTATGTATTTATTAGGCACATATTTATATTTGCTTTATATTATAAGCACAACAAATAGGCGTCAGGGTTGTCATTAGTATCCAATTGCCGATCAAAATTATCGGTTAAAATGGTGTTATAATCGCTAAGTTTTGCCTTAATTTGTATTTGCAATATGTGACACTGACTTTGTTGATCCCTCGTCAAATTGTTTGGTATTCAAAATGAATCCCTGTTGCCAGGGCTAAATCTAGTTTAACTACTATGCTGTGAAATTAGAAACTTCAGTTTAATTTTTTTAGTTCATTTGCTCTTAGTACAAACATGTACCACTTCTATGGTGTAATCGGTAAACACATCTACCCTTTGAGGGTAGAAGACCCAGGTTCAAATCCTGGTGGGAGTAAAATTTGTTTGGAAAAAGAGCTGGATTAAGCATTTCTAGTATTTCTTAACTTTTGAATTTAATTCAATGAAATCAAATTCAATTTAAACAATCGAATATCATAAGTTACAGCATGTCTGGAAACGACCACGAGGGAAAGAAGCTATTACAAGACAATGGCCCATTTAGCAATAAAATCTTTCACGAGGCCCTCTTTTCGTCTTTGAAAGCCGTTTCCCTCTTTTGGTTTTGCAATAATGAGCCTCTTATAAAATATTTTACCTAATATTGTAATGCATTGAATGCTCTTAGAAGACAGTCGCCCAGTTAGTAAAATTATCTTCCCTGAGGCCCTCTTTTCAATTCATCATCTTTAAGGCCCTATTATATTACCCTTTGGTCTTAAAATGAAAAACAATGTTATTTTGCTACAATAATAGGTCTTTTTTAAATATGTTTACCATATATTTACAAAAATCTTCCCTGAGGCCCTCTTTTGTCCGTATTCTTCTCTTTTTGCTATGACCTTTGCCCTTTAAATCTTGGTAGCCAAACAGAGACTAACGAGTGGTCGTTTTAGCGCAGGATGAAACCTAACATGTGATGTCGACCAGTTTTCAAGACGTTTACACATCCATAAACTCTTCTAACTACATTCTTTTCTTTCACGACTGTTATTATATTTATTATCTCATTTTAACCGGGTGTGTCTTTAATTGAAATGTTGAAAAATACTAGCTCCGTCGTTTCAATGGGCGCTTCAGAGAGCTGAGATCAATGCCAAGAATGGAAGTTTATAACAATTATGTAAATATATATCCATTTTTAGATATCATACAGTAGCTTTTTTCACGTTTAATCTTCATTATTGTGATCTTTATTTTTTCATATTGACTACTGTTCGCATTAAGACAAAATAAAAAAAAAGTTAAAAAATAAAAAGACAAAAAATGTGAAATACGGTATACAAAATGCAAAGTCTTATTATGAAGGACTAGTGCTAGGTTATGGGGAAAAAAACAATAATAAATCTATGAATTGAATTGAAACGAATGTTGTTTAACGGCTCATCAACACAGTATAGGTTATTTAGAGCTGCCCCAGAGAGAGGGGGAGGATACATAGGAATCCGAGAACCGTGCCCTACTCTTATTATCAAATAGATTCCTATGGTTCTTTAACGTGCTCGGAGGATAGACCGATACACGGTACTGCCCGGTTTACGTCCCCATCTGTCGGACGAGGCTAACAAAAAGTGTCTTGGTCAAGAACACACCGACGAAACTCAGTGGCGCCACGGAGGATATAACCCGGGGCTTCCGGTTACAAATCCGCCGCACTACCGACTGCGCCATGCCAGCCCTAAAGAAAATATTTTTTGTTTCAAAACCCGGTGTAAAACCCACATTGTCAATACATACAGACTTGCTTTATACAGATAATTTTAATGTTATAGTATCAAAAATACCAATGTTTCATGTTACACTGATTTTTTCTCATATTTTGTTTTTGGAAAGAGAAAAAAAAAACATACTGTGTAAAATATCTGTATATAAATCCATTATCAAAGGACAATGTTTTAGGATAGTTTTAAGGATTAATATACACAACTTCCAAAATTATTATTTTTTCTAGATCAAGATATAAGCAAGGGTATGTTATTTCTAATTAGTAAGCCAAGCTTTGCATGGCCCAGAATGAAAACATTAAGTTTATTTGCTACAGTTTGATACTGGAAAAATCAACAAAGTAAATTGTCTCTATACTAGCAAGGTATTGACTCCAAATGGTTTCAAACGTATTCATTTTTTAAAAGTTTTTATATGCGATTAGTTTCTCAACTTTGTACAAAGATATTATATACGTTTTAAAAAGGTTAAGCTGTGGCATTTGACGTTGCATCTTGTTTCGATAAATGTAAAGTTTTGCTTGCATGATGATTTTGCTCAAAACTGTATTAAATTTACTATTTCCAAATAAAAATATAAGTTACGAATGCTGTTTCGCATTTTTCTGTAAGATAAGTTTGAAGTTTTGACCAGAATTCTTTTACTGTTCCACAGTTCCAAAACAGATGTTGGATAGTTTCAGGTGTATTTTTGCAAAAGCTGCACATATCGTTATTATTAATATGCATTTTAGGCAAAAAGGTAATTTGTTCCAAATATCCTATGGTTGATTCTAAATTGAACCAAGGTAACTTAGGATCTTTTGTTATTTTATAAGGTAAGGCATATAATCTTTCAAATTCAAAGTTTGGAACACTAACTACTTCATTTTTCCATTTACTTAATGCTTTGGGATATACATTATTTCTAATCATGATGTCATATATGTTTCGACAGCCTTTCTCATTTTGTAGAATTAAGGATAGGATTAGTGGACGAATAGGGTTTGGCTGTTACAGGCTAGATGCACAATATTCAGGTTTGCCAAATAATTCCTGACAGCAGTTATAAGACCTTCATATTCAAGAAAATTGGACTGTATATTATAGTGTTCATTCAATTCTATGTATGAATAAAGATTTCCATTTTTGTTTAAAATGTCATTGATAAAAGTTATTCCTCATGTAAACCATCTTTTGTAAAACACACTAGAGCCTCCGATTGAAATTTAAACATTTTAAAAATGTTTGATGCTTCAAGAAGCCCTTACAAAATAAATACATTAGATGTAATCATTGATCACATAATAATAGCGTTAAATAAACTATTTTCATATTGTTTATATTAAATATATGATATCTGGAATGTTTTCACTAGATGATATATGTATAAGATCTATATCTTGCAATAAACTAACCCTCATGTCAAAGGTGTACCCTAATGTCTGTGGATTGGAGAAAAAATATATACCTGCAGACCATATAAGCGTAATTTAACAATATATCAAGTACCTTGGACGCCCTGGACGTCAGTATGGACTTCATGAGTCATATCTTTCTTTGTTTAGAGTTTTATTAATTGATTTACTGATACAATATCAAGTTCATATATGCATGCAGCTGACATATCACTCTCGACTGACAAAACGGTAAACAATCACTCCCATAATATGATATAATCATAATGACAATGTCTCTTCCTCCTCTCCCTTCAATTCAACCGTAATATTAAAGTATATATTTGGAAAACTCAACAAATGCTTCCAAACTGTCAGTCATTATATGGATCGAACTGTTTGGGACCGAACGAACTGTTTGGGGCCGAAACGTCTTGATTTCAACTACGGGATTTATTTTGTTAAAAAGTATAATTTATCGGTCATAGCGATAAAATATCAAGAAATTGATCAAAATCACTCACTAGTCTGCAATATTTTCATCAATACAACATTATATAGAAGAGCACTATTTTGCGGAGAGCTACAATCGAAAACCGAACCAAATGCTGCATTTTGATGCAAAAAATCATTGAGCGGCACCCAATACTCTCCGAGCCACTATTCCCGAGTACGGAAATTGGCGAAGAGTTCCGATTGCTGATTAGCGAAGAGTTCCGATCGATTTGTTTGCTATCGGAACTGCGCCGAATAGTTTGTAATCGCATTGCGCATGTCCGAGAAAATCGTAAAAACTCGTAGTTCTCCGGCAGGAATAAACGGCTGAGCAGCATTTTATTCAAGATATTGTTTCGATCATAATTAATAATTTACAGAACTGGAATACGAACCATGGTTCTGCTTAGAATACTCATAAAATAGCTTTGTATACATATAAATGCAGTTATATTGAGTATTTAATATTTTACATTAAAAATCGCGTAGATATAGGTAGTGCTTCTTTAACAGACGGGATCCATTATCAGCAATTATGTCACGAGATGGAAGGCGTATTGTTTTTTCAAAAATGAGTGG
The DNA here is from genome assembly GCA_037043455.1 of Cyrtodaria siliqua. Taxonomy (NCBI): domain Eukaryota; kingdom Metazoa; phylum Mollusca; class Bivalvia; order Adapedonta; family Hiatellidae; genus Cyrtodaria; species Cyrtodaria siliqua. The sequence goes on from JAWPHD010017967.1 coordinate 7,025, forward strand.
ATGAGAATGAGCAAGTGTAAGAAAGAATTTCGGATAGGATAATCGATACTACATGTTGAATACACTTTAACTTCTATTTTGTATTCACGTGTACAAATCCTACCAAATGTGTGTGCATTTCATGAATTCTATAAATAGATCATTTAGTGGACAAATTGGAACTCATGACTAACATTTGTTTCAAATAAACTGGTTGCAGTTTGAGTTTTAGGTTTGTTACAGTTTGGGAACAAACTGAAACCAGTTTCTATCAGTTTGGGTAACCAACAAACGTGTAGTTTGTTGGCAAACACACGTGTAGTTTGTTGGCAAACAAACGTGTAGTTTGTTGGCAATCATGGCTGACATACATATTTTTTTATGTTCATATTCTCGTTTCAATAAATACATTAACATGCTGCTTAATGTTGACACTTTCTTAAAAGCCGGAAATGAAAATATGTCAAATTCAATTAGCAATTCATTGTAAGGTCATATGGAGTACTTGCATTATGTACAGAACAATGTAGCAGTGACCAAATTGTTCGATGCAAAGTACTCATTCATATAAAGAATAATACGCAAAAAGAATTCTAATTTGCTAGAAATATTACAATAACAACCGATCAAATGATACATGGATAAGGCATAAACGATAAGACACTATAACGCCTGTTTAACGTTTATTTATCGCTAGCAGCAGAGTGCGATCTGGTACTGCTTCCGTCATTGCAATCTCTCCCAGAGGCCATTACATTGATGTATGTGTATGCAAGGAACGACAACTCTGGGTAGAGATTGCCGTCATTGTCGTCTGAAAGTGCATGCTTATTCGGATATATCAAACCTTCCAAAATGCCTTCGTAGGGGGTTTGGTCAGTTTATAAAACCATTTATGGTTTACCTCAAATACATACTTAAACTGAATTAAGTTTATAAGACAGTTTGATCAGCAAATAGAAAGTTTGCTAAACCGGTTTCAAACCGAACCAGTTTTAAACAAATATGCCCTTAATAGCAGATTGACCTACCACTCCAGATACGGGGTTTACATCATTCTCTTTCAAAGCACTGACCTGGAAAAGAGACATATATCAAACATTGAGACAAATAAATAAAAATAAAAAGTATGAAAGGAGAAATTTGGAAATCGTAGAAAGTTGGTCCATTATTCATCAAGGTTTGTTATCAAGCCCTTTTACGTATCGCGACCTATAGTGATCAAATGTCGTGCAAGTGTATGCGTTTCAGATCGTTCGTTCGTCCGATTTTTATTTCTTAATATATTCTTCGTTACTTGCTGGATTTTCACTAATTAAATTCCACCAGAATGTTCATTATATGGATCCAACATCACGTACACAATGTCGGGTCGATGTGACCAACTTTAAAAGAAATATAGATACATTCGGTCTCCGCTACGATTCGGCGTGTCCGACCCCAGGCAGGAATACCAATAAGAAAAACTGTGCACAGTGTGAGACAGGTTTCAAAAAAAGCACAACGGTCATTGAAATGTAATGTTTGCCAATATTGGTTTTATTTTGACTGCAGCAAGGTTTCGGTGCAACTGTACGATATGCTAAAACAGGAGCCAACTTTTAATTGTGACGGATGCACAAAAGTACTGCCCAAGTTGAACGAGTTGGGTGCAATCATTCAGAATCAGAGGGTGCAACTCGAGGAGTTTGAATCAAAGGTAAAGGAGCTTGACACAAGAATTGATGAAAAAAAATGCAACGCGGGCGATTGAGGCATATCGTGAGCGCGAAGAAAGTAAATGTAGTGTCATTATCCATAACGTTCCTGAATCAAAGGATGCAGATGCGAGAAACATTATAGACATATAACTTGACTAAATTGGGAGGGATGATGTTAAAGTTAAATCGTTTATTCGTCTAGGTCGACCTTCAGACAAATGTAGATTGGTTAAAGTAGAATTAGCTAGAGTCCGTATCTGACAAGCAAAAAGTTCTTGGAGGTACCAAGGCCCTTAGGAGTAAGGATGATAATCACGAAGGATGAAAGGGATAAGATAGGGAGCTGAACTAAAAAGGAGAAAAATCCTAACCTAGTTATATTCAGGGGGAATATTGTGGATAAAACAGTAGACAGAGGAGGTGCTCCAGTAGGCGGGTGCCCTTAGGATAGGGGAATGGTCGGCTGGTGTAGATACTGTAGTTATAGTTCTAGTTCAGTTTTTCTCAGGGTTATGTTTTTTTTACATTTTAAGTTCTTATTATATGTTGTGTTTTTTTAAATATATATCTAGTCATATACTCAATCTGTTTTTCAGAACTCGTTGAGTGACGTTGTTTTTGAAGCTAGTCCCCAACGCCACCCATACCCCACATCCAGAGTCGCTTTTCTCTTAAAAATCAAGGTTTTAACATAGTCAAAGTTTCCGTCAAACTCATTTTTTTGCTCTAAATGTAAGAGAAAGCAAACTTTTGCTCTAAATGTAAGAGAAAGCAAACTACTATCATTGGAAAGAGAATTAAATTTGTGATGGTATTTGGCCTGAATGAAACGTGTATCTATAAAACTTTTCATGATATGTGTGTTTAAAGTTGGAAAATATTTTGTGAAATGTTCGCACTGTTTCACATGGAATTTAGATAACTTTCGTAGTGTCCAGTCTATTTGTTATTCGGTGGTCGAGTTTGTAATGATTGATGTTTTATGTTTGAACGGCTAATTACGATCTAATAGTATGAAAATCCCATCTCTTTACCTGGAAAAAGAAGAACCTGTTGCGAGCCTTCAAAACTCAGTTAGATCCACTGACAGTGGCTTCGACATATTGCGAAACGTAGACAAACAATATTGCTTACAGTTTACACAAATAAAACCTTGGTTTTCTACTTATTTTTTGTAAACTAAGCTGAAGATTGTCACATCATCTCTAAATTGACCACTCCGACATTACCGCGATAATTACCGAAAAGGAAAAGAATGAACCGAAATAGAACACAAACGATCTCCAGCAAATACAATAGTATAGTTTTGACAATTAAAGCATTCGGTACTGTACCTTCCATAGAGCTAGCTGTGAGCATCTTAGTTCTTAGGGATTTATAATATGAAAGGCATAACCTAAACATTCGGTTTAAATACTAAAAGTATCTCAGACGATTAGATGGGTCAATAGGTCAATGGATGTTTGCTCGTCTTGACATGCAATACTTCACAAATCACTATTAACTTCTTTCTCGTACACGACACGGAGAACTCATGTCACCTGTACTGTTCAGTGTTAACAAAAAGAAAATCTTACAGCATTTAGTGCTCCTCTAGCCTTGAATGATCCTGTCTTCTGTAGATTCTCGGCTTTGAAGAAGAACTTTCGTCCAAACTGAGCGTCAAATGTCGAGTTTGTAATGACTGGTGTTTTATGTATGAACGGCTTTAACCTGTTGTGAGCCTTCAAAATCTCAGTTAGATCCACGGACAGTGGCTTTGACATATTGCAAAACGTAGACAACAATACCGCTTACAGTTTACACAAGCATGACAAGTAAACCTTGGTTTTCTATTTGTTTTTTTGTTATCTTAGCTGAGGTCACCATATCTAAACTGACCGCGATAACTACCGAAAAGGAAAAGAATGAACCGAAATAGAACACAGATTAACAACCTGTTAGGGTTTGGTAAAGACTGGATAAAAATTGAAGGCCCTATCGTCTTAACGAGGTAAAAGTTAACAGACGGACGGACGGACGACGGACAACTCGCCATCCCATAAGCTCTGCTGGCCCTCGGCCAGTAGAGTTAAAAACGATCTAAAGCAAATACAATGACAACTAAAGCATTCGGTACTGTACCTTCCATATAGCTAGTTGTGAACTAAAGCATTCGGTACTGTACCTTCCATATAGCTAGTTGTGAGCATCTTAGCTCTTAGGGACTTATAATATGAAAGGCATAACCTAAACAGGGATTTATCGGTGTAAATACTAAAAGTATAACCCAGACGATTAGATGGGTCAATTAATGTTTCCTCGTCTTGATATGCAATACTTCACAAATCACTATTACCTTCTTTCTCGTTTATGGCACTCATTTCCTCCCAATGAATGCTCATTAGTATTGTTTTCTGATAAGACAATTACTTGTTAAAAGTTTCTCGCTACTCGTCTACGTCCCTCACTTAAACTTAAAGACCGGATCTCAAAATCTTCAATAACCGTACGGTAGGCTATTACGCAAATTAGGCACAGTAGGAGTGGCTTATTTACTGGTCAGTTTGTACTGTTTGTAAACATAAATACATGTGGAATGGTAGAGCAATAAACTTCAGTGTGGTGAAGTCTGTATATCAGAGATAAAGATGAAAAGGTAATCATTCTAGGCAATTATTTATTACCTATTGATAAGTGGAATTATAAACTTGGGAGTGTGTCCCTATTTAACTCAAATAAAACAATCACACTTTTTTTTTGCCACAAATAACTAAACTTTTATAGAATTGCTTTTGTATACATTTATTAAGTGTTCACCAGGGTTTGTTCAGGCAATAAACTATTAAGTTTCAAAAATTATTTTTGGTAGCTGTTTTAAATTTTGTTAATATGTAAGCATTGTTTGCCTTGTTGAGGAACAAAAATCACTTGCAGTTTCAAAGGAGCAACTTGAGACAAATACCCATTAATTTAAAGGATAACATCAATCTCAAATACATAATTTATGTAGCTCCTAGAACAAGAAACTGTGGATTAAAAACAGAAAAATAGGGCACTGGAATGACAAATGCTTCTGGAATTATGTACGACATGGAAGGGATATATAATGCCAACGTTCGTTTTAGAAATGGTCAGGCAATAGTTCCCAAATTTACCAAGTGTTCCCAACATGGGCCATTTATGGGAATAATTGAGTCAGGACACGTGCACATGTGATTTTACAATCTCTGTACACATACATGTACTATTTATGAAAAATAATATCTTTCATAATACTATCTAATATCATGTCTCTGTAAGTTTCTTCAAAAGATGTCAGTGTACTGTACATCTAAACACTGTAGTATTTGTAGTAGTATTTTATTCCCGCCATATGTCAGCTGAATGAAAATCTCCAGCATCTCCACTCTAGTTGACTGGTAGAGAGGTTATGACCTTTCATCAACTGTCAATCACCAGTATTGGAAAATTTGAATTTTACAACAGTTTTCAAAAACCATTTTTGGGATATAACACTCACAAATGTTACAGTGCTTTCAAATGCACAAGGAATATTCATCAATCATTCAAGAACATTTATGCCAAGTTTCAACCAGGTCTATTAATATTTTGAAAAAATCCCCACTGGTGCTTTGCTTGTAGACAGCTTAGAGTTTTCAGTGAAAGTAGCCATTTTTCAGTATACCAAGCTTTTATAGTGTGACCCCGGCCTCCTTGCAATAGGACATTCGCGTATTTCTGCTTTAGGACACTATACACTACCAATTTTGCTACATAAAAGTATCATACGATTCTAATACGACTACGATTATCATGTGATACCTATTATATGATATTTGTTATTCTTATATCAAACCTTTCATATAAGAAGCATTTAAGTATCATATGAGATTCATATATACAAAAGAGTACGATAATGGCCCTTTGGAAACACATACGAAATATTGCAGTCTCGGTTTGATTGAGACTGTTCATGAGCGGTAGATAAATATGCTAGCTACCGCTCACGCCCTCTAGCACCGGGTTGAGCAAAACTCAATATTCATAAAAATCAACAGTACAAATATTTGTTTATGAAAAATATTAGAAAATATGTATATTTTAAAAACGGAACGATTATGAATTTATTCTCATATGAGAATTATATGAAAAAGGATAAAACTATCGGACAGGGAAAGCAGCATTCAAGGACGACAGTCAACCACAAAACACAAAAACAAACACGCAAACAGACAAACGAAAAGGCAAAAGTAATAAAAAATGCAAACGACATCACAAACACAAAAGGGTTGACAATAGGGCTACCGCCTTGGAACGGTCAGTGGCAAAGTAGGCCACTGGGGGCTTAAACCGGTTCTAGGGTGCACCAAATCTCACACTCATATTCTATAAATATCATATAAAAGGTATCAAATGAAAATCATATGTGGTTCATTTTATATAAGACTCACATGAGAATCATATGATTGTCACGTGAGAATACAGTCATGTACTCAGTTGCAAAAGAAAGTGTACACTTTGAAACTTTCACTTTACACCCTATCCTCTTTATAAAACGACAGTCCCTTAATGATTCAACCTGTTGAAAAACAAATAACAACATGATATTGGCAATGGAATGATAAAAACGTTGGTACCAAACATGGCACATTCATTTTGGAATTTGTCAATTTAATTCTAAAAAACTTTATACAATTAAATCTAAACAAAACTCAGTATACACTTTCTTTTGCAACTCAGTATATGTCTATTATACATGGCAAAATTGCTCGCAGCATGCTTATCTATATCGTTTTGATTTAAACATATTTTATTGCCATATATGTACAAGTACAATGCAATCGGGTCGGGCCACAAGTGCTACCCACATTAGTTACGGCCCTTCCCTACAATGTAGTTTTAACAAATATAATGAATGGCAATTGCTATTAACAGTATCAATAAACTGGATTAACTACAACATGATATGTAGTAGAACATGTTAAGATAATAAGAAAATAGAAAGAAAAATAAAGAAAAAGTAGAAGTGGAAGAAAGAATAATGCAACACATGTAACATTGCTCGGGCTGATTAGACAGATAAAATGTAATGGCAAACCTAAGTAAATCGATGACTATCTCTAATAAAGTTTTGGACATAATTAAAAATCAAACCATTTTCTTGTGTTGTAAGATCTATCGTTTGAGGATGACAATAGGGTAAGAGTGAGGTTTGGTGCACCTTGAACCTGGTTTGAATACCAGCGACCATTTTGCCATTGACCGTTCCAATGCGGTAGCCCTATTGTCAACAATTTGTTTGTGATGTCATACTTTGCCTTTTATTCATCTTGTAATTGTTTTTGCCATACTACAGCGTCACATTATTTGATAAAATTATGTTCTACTCTTAAGCTTTTCCAAGAGTTAGTCAAGCAAGAACTTTCGAATAATTACGGAACTTGATTTATCATCAAGTGCTTAAAAGGGTATGAGACGATGACTTAACAGGTGCATGTGTTTGACTAGTGAACTAATATCTTCTTAATTCACCAATTTGACTAAATCGGTACTCAGAGAGGTATAAGTTGTACGATGATTGTACTTTTGTAATATATCAAAAACATTTCTTAAACATGCTTAAATCGATAATTAATGTGTCTTGTTAACACAACAGGTAGCTATGGAACTATAGTAATGTATCGACAATTATTTATGTAACTGGGTGGTGATAGATCCTTAACATCTTGTTCTGTGTGAGATGTGTGACATATTTGTTTTTTTAAGCAGGCGGATTATTTAGCCATCATGATTGTAAAATATTGCTGTTTATTGTAAATGTGTTGTTAGAGAATGAGACATTTGTTTTGTGAATCTGACCTGTCTTACCTGGACAGGTACCAACTATGGAATTTGTAATTTGGGTATCATTCAATTATAGGGAATATAGCATACAGCCAAACAATCTTTATTATTAAGAGTTCTGAAAAACATGGAAAATGGTGAAAGAATTAATCAAAATCGGATGATAAACAAAGAAGATTTGATCGTTTGAAGGTTTGGGATATGGAAGCCGCCATTTTTAGAGCTATGACATCACAGTTCTAAATGATCATATATGGATAAATATGAAAAATTACTCATTTATATGGGGAAAAAATAAAGTAACTGTATGAAGAATATGTATAACTAATGTCAATAATGCTTTATATGCCCAGTTAAGGAGTTTGCATTCATTTGCAGTGATTTGGATTGCTTTAAATGATATTTATCAATATTCCATACAGAGTTTAAACAAATATTCGGAGTCAGAAATAGTGACTTTCTACAATACCATACGTTAATTAACAGCATTCCAAATGAATGGAAAACGTTACTCCAAGAAGAACAAATAAATGTAACAAATAGCAAAAATGTTCTGATAAAGAGTTTTCTAAAGAGTAAAATGCCAAATAAACTCCTATCTAAATTACTGATAGAAAAAGAGACACATAACAATATTGTGAAACCACAAGTAAAGTTGGAAGGTATTCTGGGAGATCTAGATTGGAAAAACATTTATTTTTCATCATTCAAAAGTACAATTGACACAAAACTACGTACATTCCAATATAAATATATCATGAGAATCATACCATGTAATAAGATACTGTATAAATGTAAACTAGTTAGTTCTAGTTTATGTGATTTTTGTGGAATGCATGTAGAATCTCTTATACACTTATTTTGGGAATGTCCAATTATTCAACAATTTTGGACGAGTTTACAAATATTTCTCCAGGATAAAAGTTTGGATGTAAATTTTGATCTAAAAACAATATCATTTTGTATAAGTAAAAACACAAATAATAGTAGTATTATCAACTTTATTATACTTATAGCAAAATATTTTATTTTTATAAACAAATGCAGGAAAGCCATCCCGGAGTTTAATTGTTTTATACAATATTTAAAAAAAAGAAAGGACATAGAACAGAACATTGCAGTATTTAAAGATAAAATTGAACAACACAACAAGAAATGGGAAAAGTTTAACGCATAAGGGAAACTAGATGGTGACCGAGATATACAATAAAATAATCAACGTATATAATTAAAACTGTATAAAACAATCACTGATTTAGCCTAAGTCTAACACTCCAATACTCCTGTTCCTACTATCCGTCAAGTCTTTCTATGTCTGCTAATTCTAAATTCTTCTAAAGTTTCTTTTAGGGCATACATGTATTATAAGATGTTGCATCAATGCAACATATTGCTATACAACTGTACGTTAAAAGTTCATATATGCTTGTAACATTTTGTAATATATTATGCATTGAGAGAAATAAAATATTAAAAACGAATATTCCATATATGGTAATATGAAACTATGACGTCATAGTTTTCAAAATGGCAGCTCCCATATCCATTGTAGTACAACCTTCAAAATGGTCATATATTTTTTTTGTTTATCAACCGATTATGATAATTCTTTCACCTTTTTGCAAGTTTTTCAGAACTCTCAATAAAAGAGCATGTTTGGCTGTGTCGCTACATTCCCTTTAAGATTCTATAGTATAACCTTGTGATCGTATCATACATTACATGCATATCTATGTTACACTAGTTACATGGACAGGTATCAACTATGGTGTTTGTAATTTGGGTATTATTCATTAAGATTCTATAGTATAACTTTGTGATCGTATGATACATTGCATATCTATGTTACAATAGTTACCTTGACATGTACCAACTGTGGTGTTTGTAATTGGGTATTATTCATTAAGATTCTAAAGTATAACCTTGTGATCGTATCATACATTGCATATCTATGTTACAATAGTTACATGGACAGGTACCAACTATGGTATTTGTAATTTGGGTATTATTCATTAAGATTCTATAGTATGACCTCGCGATCGTATCATACATTGCATATCTATGTTACAATAGTTACCTGGACAGGTACCAACTATGGTATTTGTAATTTGGGTATTATTCATTAAGATTCTATAGTATAACCTTGTGATCGTATCATACATTGCATATCTATGTTACCATAGTTACCTGGACAGGTACCAACTATGGTATTTGTAATTTGGGTATTATTCATTAAGATTCTATAGTATGACCTCGCGATCGTATCATACATTGCATATCTATGTTACAATAGTTACCTGGACAGGTACCAACTATGGTATTTGTAATTTGGGTATTATTCATTAAGATTCTATAGTATGACCTCGCGATCGTATCATACATTGCATATCTATGTTACAATAGTTACCTGGACAGGTACCAACTATGGTATTTGTAATTTGGGTATTTTTCATTAAGATTCTATAGTATGACTTCGCGATCGTATCATACATTGCATATCTATGTTACAATAATGGGTTTGGCAGATCCTGGTATGTAAATATAGTTAACAAATGGCAAAAATGACTGTATAGATCATTTTTAACTTTCCCTAGTCAAACTAGTGTTTACGATCATCTGGCAATTTTCATCCGGCTGCAAGTAACTTCGATGAATCAGTGCTCACACTGGCCATTTTCAAGTAGCAGCCACACAGAAAAATGTTTATGCATTTTCACGTTTATCTACTACGTTTTATTATCTACAAAGAGTAAAATATGACATATTAAGTAATAGTAGTATGTGTTTTGTTATAAAAGTTACGAGTTTTGGAAGTCAGTGATTTCCCAAGTTCTGTGTCGCACTAGCATTACTATTAACTGCGGTACTACTAAGTGTCATCTAGTGTAGGTGTGTGATAAGTGTTTTGTTCTATTTTTGTGAAAGTCGGCGATTCCTCTAGTGCTGGTTCGCCCTACTATTACTATCGACTGTGGTACTTCTGTCGTCTAGAGTAGGTGTGACAGTGTTTTGATAATTTTTTGTGTAAGTCAGTGATTTCTCTAGTGCTGTGTTGCTTTATATTCCAGTTGTACAATAAATGGAAACTGACTTCGCCATTGGTCGAGGCAACGATGTAATTTGGATATTGCTATATGTTTCATTATGCTTGAAACCCAAGAGAGCTATATATCACTGTCGCAAACCCCACAACAATTTACCTGTATAGACAAAGTGTACAATACTGTTACATCTCACATGAAGTCCACTGTAAATTGAAGTAAAGTATTCAAGATAATTAAGGTTATAAATGTTATGTTGATATGTTTAAAGGACATGATGCAAATGTATTTTGTTTTTTTGCTAAAATTTTACACTTCAGACATGTATCAAATGCTAATAATACAGCTACTAAGTTTAATATAATAGTGTAATAATATATTAAAGATGTAAAAAAAAATAAAAAAAATAGAAGAAGAAAAAGAGAAGAAGAAATGCTGAAGATATTGTGCACCAGCTGACCAGATTACCCCTGTTTAATATCTTATATTAAATAATGATATCTCGTATTCAGCAAAAAGGTCACAGAGTAAATTGTTTAATAGTAATATATGTGTAGTACTCTGAATTCCTACTGTCATATCACTCATGTGTGTATAAAAAGCTTCTTGTTTTCTGTATTTAATCCCATTGGAAACTAGAACAGCATTCCGGAAGTTTACTGCAGCTGCATTGCATTCTGAAGCACTTATTTTTTATTTAAAACCAGAAGATATTTTTTTCTACTTAGTAGTCCAGTGGAGGCAAGTTTTCAGCATTTAGTCATGTGTTTATTACCATGTAAACTGTTATTTTTAGCCTTACTTCAATGCATTTCTGCTGTTATTTTGTCTACAAAGTATAAAAAATGCAATCAAATGAAAAAGACCAAGGCCAAACTCAATTTCTATGTTATTTCCACGTGTGAATCAGAAAATATTATTATATTACGAACTAACACTTTCTCAACGTCTATTCTTGAAATAAAAACTTCAAAAGCAAAAACGTTGATGAATGCAGATGGACAAGACTGATATTCACAAAATTATGTTTTTGTGTTTATTCCAAATTTTGACACGCTCCAGTTTTATCTATAAGTTTCCCATGGAATTCTTGTTCATGGACTTTTGGCACAGCTGATAAAAAACATCCAAATACCAGATATCATTAGAACTGTAGTTCAATATAATTCAATCATATAAAATCATGTAAAATAAACTGTATACAGCAAAAGTAAATGCACATACTGATTACAATCTGAAGTGAAAATACAGTTACAATATATAAATATAACTACATGTTTATTTTATATAAACCTTCAATAATAAAATATAACAAATACACATTTCTAAATAATCATTGTTTCTGTGTGTATATTCATCCAACAATAACAAAAATCAGTTAAATAAAATCTGATCCAATAATACCTTGGAATAATGATGATTACCATGTTTCAATAGAAAAAGGAGTAGGCCTACTGTAGTACATTATCTTCACCAAGCAGTGATTCTTCCATCAAATGCATGCCACTTGAACACATTAGAAAACATCCACATATTAACGTTTAACATGGATTTATACCATGCTGCCTTATTAGGACTAACTGGCACTTGATTACAAATGACTAGGTAGTACATCTCTCAATATTTGACTGTAAAATAGTATACAACTATTTAATTCCTTAGAATTCAATGGTTAGAACTATATATCCTCGGGAGTGACTACTGACCTGAGAAGGGTACTATTGCACGAGGCGTATTCAGGAGCGACTACTGACCCGAGAAGGGTAATATTGGTGTACCGCCTCGTGCAACTCGGGAGCGACTACCGACCCGAGAAGGGTAATATTGGTGTACCGCCTCGTGCAACTCGGGAGCGACTACTGACCCGAGAAGGGTAATATTAGTGTACCGCCTCGTGCAATAGTACCCTCCTCGGGTCAGTAGTCACTCCCAAGGACAAATAGTTCTACTCCATTGACTTCTAAGGAATTCAATAGTTTTTTTTATTATATATCATAAAATATAATTGAATTGAATGTTGTTTAACGGCTCATCAACACAGTATAGGTTATTTAGAGCCGCCCCAGAGAGAGGGGAAGCCCTACTCTTATTATCGAATAGATTCCTATAGTTCTTTAACGTGCTCGGAGGATAGACCGATACACGGGACCGCCCGGTTTACGTCCCCATCCGACGGACGAGGCTAAGGGAAAGTGTCGATTAATTCAGCTGTCGGTGTCAGTTGTGCAGACGATATATTGATCAAGGTTGTGTGATGCTTTGGTGTTCAAACACAGATGTACTATTTGCACGCTAAATTTACTATTGCACGGTCACGTGATGAACTACTGAACAGTTGCATATTTCCAATCAGAATGGTCAAAACTATTTAATCACACGTGACTGAAAAACGCTTATATTTTATGATATATAATAATTAAGAATAATCTCTCACAAGCTTATTTTTGTCTTCAACATAGAGTTTGGCTATTCTATTAAACATAGTGTTTGGCTTCGATTAACAGAAAAATGTGTCTTGTTCTGTCCTGTCCTAGTGGGGGTTGGGGGCCAAACTTTACAAGCAAAAAAATAATATAATCCACGCTCAATTAAACCAAAACACACAACAGTATTATAAACAAACATGTCGAGGGTTCAATGCGAAAAAAATTGTTTCATAAAGTGCTCGTTGTCAAATAAATGTAGTCCAACAAAAAATATACACCTCCAATGTTTAAATTATAATTAAAGAAAAGATACATTCTCCATTGAGGAGTTGGAAACTCATAAATAATATAAATTCTGATAATGGGTACTACCACCGACACCAGGACTATTTTCCTGGAATAGTCATTATTGAAAACGTTTAAAAACGTCAACTACTGACATTAAACATATTTCATATATCACTTTTGCTACAACTTTACATAATTGGCACTAGGGTAGCATCTTTCTCACTATGTCCCAACTCCCTTTCAGAGCATGATATTCTCACGAGCTTTTGATTGCATTAGAGTATACTCTTTTTCAAAATAGCAGGGGCCCACTCTGCTCTATTTAGGGCCTGAACCCGTATGCCCTAAATGTTCTTCCATAACAGAAATATGATAGAATTAAACAGTTGATTAGGTAAAAATAAATCTAAACATTTATCTTGAAATAAGACGTTTCACTGGTAGGCGTCACTTTTTCCAAAATCTGACAGATACAATATAATGCCCAAGTTCCGTTGTAGCACCCTGTAATTTTCCTGACTAGTAGCTTTATAATCTGGCAAAACTGTGTTAGTAATAACAGCAGTTATATCAGTACTCCTACCACAGTTAATTATTATACCAGGGAAGCTGGTCTATATCCACGTTTCCTCCACATAGGATGACACCCACGTTCTTGATGTTGGGGTCCATGTCTCTCATCCTGTCTGACATGGCCGCCGCCACACCTGCACCAGACGCCGCCTCGATCACAACCTGGAAGAAGGACACGCCTTAAGACACCTCTACACCAAACTGTGAGTTTGAACTAACATGAGTTGCTAAAAAAAATATAACGGACACCTTAATATGTGGCAAATGGTAAGTACTTAAGAAAGTTTGCCCAAACAGCGGTAAGCTTGCCTTTATTTTCTCTCACGTTTTACCTTACCAAAATAAAATAATATTATGTGAAAAAGTAAAATGGACCATGTCATGCAATTTGCTTGTTGAGTACTAAAGATTACAATATCTTAAATACCTTCATCCGCTGAAATGCGAACTTCATCCCCTGTATTATGACATCATTGTCCTGAAATTTAAATTGTAACATATTTATTTTCCAAGTACAAGAACATGGAGACATTGGTTTTCTAGTTTACATCTTATAATCAAATCTGGCGTGTTTTTTCAAAACATATTGTCCGATTTTTCTGTTTTTTAATTGCAAATAAACCTTTAATATTTTTAACAGAATAAAAACGGGGAATTCCATTACCCCACTACCACCCTGCTGCATTCAGGATCTACAACCAATACCTCTTTTAAAATGGGTTCTGCGGAGGACGAGAGTGAATGTTGTCATCAATTACCACTACTTGTTGAATGGTGACTTTTATCTTGAAGATCGGATCATATATATTGTACACTATATATTCTCACACAATGATAAATGAGCCTTCCGAATTGCATCATTATACTTGAACGGTTACCCCCAGCGGCTTTTTTGCTCTGACCGTTCCAAGGTGGTAGCCCTATTGTCAACCCTTTAATGTTTGTGATGTCTTATTTTGTCTTTTATTCATCTTTAAAGTTGTTCTGTGTTTCCGTGTGTATGTTTGCGGTTGACTGTTGTCCTTGAATGCTACTTTTTCTGTTCGATTTTTATATCTACTTTTTAGAGTAATGAACACGGTAGAAAAGTTGACAAATTACACTTGGTGACCTGGTCTTAAAGGTAAAATAGTACATGTTGTATATGATACATCATGATACAAGGCCTTCCAAGATCCATACCAGTATCTGGAAAGGTTTTGTAATTATGAATAGGAAAGGAAAACTGTACATTTCCAATTAACCTTAAATGGTGACCTTGACACTGACACTGACATTGAAATCACAAATTGTGTGTTCAAAGCACTGCCACATAGTGATACATAAAGCACTGCCACATGGTGATACATAAAGCACTGCCACATGGTGATACATAAAGCACTGCCACATGGTGATACACAAAGCACTGCCACATGGTGATACATAAAGCACTGCCACATGGTGATACATAAAGCACTGCCACATGGTGATACACAAAGCACTGCCACATGGTGATACACAAAGCACTGCCACATGGGGATACACAAAGCACTGCCACATGGTGATACATAAAGCACTGCCACATGGTGATACATAAAGCACTGCCACATGGTGATACATAAAGCACTGCCACATGGTGATACATAAAGCACTGCCACATGGTGATACACAAAGCACTGCCACATGGTGATACATAAAGCACTGCCACATGGTGATACATAAAGCACTGCCACATGGTGATACATAAAGCACTGCCACATGGTGATACATAAAGCACTGCCACATGGTGATACATAAAGCACTGCCACATGGTGATACATAAAGCACTGCCACATGGTGATACATAAAGCACTGCCACATGGTGATACATAAAGCACTGCCACATGGTGATACATAAAGCACTGCCACATGGTGATACATAAAGCACTGCCACATGGTGATACATAAATCATTCTCAGTTTCAGTTTTTAAATGAAGAGAATAGCAAGGACGTAGTGGGACAGAGATCTCAGTGGGACAGCGATCTCAGAGGGTGGTGAAGGCTGAAGATTTCCATCTAACATGACACCACCAGGGGTCAAATCCATGAGGAGAAGCACAGGTCTGCAGCTCTATAGTGAAGCGTTTTATTCACTGAGTTACCGGGGCTGTCATGAACTTGATAGGAAGACATTAGGATGGACATATGCACATACAGACAGAGAGCAATTTCGTGTTATTAATTTAAAGAGGCACCGGGCAGTCTTTTTTAAAAACTCAAGGCATCCAGTTAGTTTTTCTACATAACTTGCATTTGTTTAATCATTAATAGTATTTATAAGAATAGTATAAAACAATTTGTTTTTGCATATCATTAACTGTTGATAATATTGCACCATTAATATATTTAAACTTTTGGTAGAATAAGACGAACAAATGAAAACTCAAAAAAAAAAAATTAATTATATGCAAGCAGGTTTAAAGTCAAAATGATATTGGATAAATAAATTGAGACTCAGATAAACACTTCAAGTTAAGGTAGCGCCGTGGTGTAATGGTTAGCACTGCGGCTTAGTAACCCAGGGATCGCGCGTTCAATCCCAGCCAGGACCGAATTTGGGTTAATTATCGAAATATTTCAAAAAGTATTTCCTACCTTACCAGTCCTTCGGATGAGACTTTAAAACCGAGGTCTGCTCGCTAAAATGCTTAGTGCAATACAGCGAGGATAAATAAACGCTTATACGCTAAACACTTCAAGATTACCATGTGTCTCTTTTAGACTTGAAAAAAGAAAATAATTAAATAAAAGTATTAAAATACACAGAGTTGTTCACAGCAAGAGCAGAGCGGGATTTAAATTAATGTTTCATGAAAATACATACTACTGTAAAAACATCCTTCTCCACAAGTTCAAGAATTATGGGCCATGTGATATGACCTAACTGCTGTAGTCGGATGCCGTCTGCTATGGTGTTCAGAAATCTTGGGGGATTAGGCCATAATCTCTCCTCTATGACAAAATTACAATTTCAGATTTAGTTATTGCTTGTTCAATATCAACAGTAAAACTTATTCAATACACATATCTAGGGGTAAAAGCGAAACTAGAAATCTATTTAAATTCTTCTTCATTTATATAAAGTCACAACAGTTTCGCACTCACACCTATATGGTACATTTATGTGGGTTTACAGTTATGTGGGTTTTACATATTACCGGTACTTGTTTACCCTTTGTGTTCCATTTGGTTTCTCCATTTAATAGTCCAAAAAAGAATGCCATTTCACAAAATATCCAAGACTTCATTATGTGCAAACACTCTGCAGTACTACATCTCTATTAAACACATTTTAAAAATTGCATTTAGCAAATATTTCGATCTGAGATTATTTCATGTACATTGTGGTTGCTAAAGACATTTAAACATAAAAGTAAATGAAACATTGAAAATTATACCAACAGCTGCAGCTTCATCCCTATGTATGAATACAATAAACTTTCTTAATGTTTTGGGGCAGATGTTTCAGCAAAAGGTTTTAAAGCAGGCTTTAAAGGTTTTAAAATTGTTTATGTAACATAAACAATTTTGACAATGTTTTTTAATATAGATTATAAATTAAAATGTTAAGTGGTAAATACCTAAGTTTTGAACATTGTTTGAGAAATTAGTATAAATTTTACACACCCAATACTGTTTTAATTCATAATTTTCTATTGCAGAGATGTTGAGATTTTATCTTATTTTCAGTATGTGATAACATTTGTGTCACTCGGTTTTTATCCTTAGGTTCTATAGTAAAACAAGAGCATCAAGAATTGCAGGGCAATCCATAGTCCCCCACCGGCCTAGACAAGCATTTTCCAGACATTTCCTATGATGGAGGTCAAAGATCAAGGTCAATGTCACAATGACCTTATTTTGGTATGCGACACACCGTTATCCCAAGATGTATTCACATACCAAGTTTGGTATATCTAAGTGTTACAGTATTGAAACTACGGTCCGGACAAGCATTTTCTATGACAGAGGTCACAGGTCAAGGTCACAATGACCTTATTTTGGTATGCGACACACCGTTATTCCAAGTTGTATCCACATACCAAGTTTGGTATCTCTAAGTGTTATAGTATTGAAAAAACGGTCCGGACAAGCATTTTCTATGAGAGAGGTAACAGGTCAAGGTCACAATGACCTTATTTTGGTACGCGACACATCGCTAACCCAAGATGTATCCAGTTTGGTATCTCTAAGTGTTAAAGTATTGAAATACGGTCCGGACAAGCATTTTCTATGACAGAGGTCACAGGTCAAGGTCACAATGAGGTACGCGACACACCACTATCCCAAGATGTATTCACATACCAAGTTTGGTATATCTGAGTGTTAGAGTATTGAAACTACGGTCCGGACAAGCATTTTCTATGACAGAGGTCACAGGTCAAGGTCACAGTGATCTTATTTTGGTACGCGACACATCGCTATCCCAAGATGTATTCACATACCAAGTTTGGTATCTCTAAGTGTTATAGTATTGAAAATACAGTCTGGACAAGCATTTCCTATGACAGAGGTCACAGGTCAAGGTCACAGTGACCTTATTTTGGTACGCGACACAGCGCTATCCCAAGATGTATCCACTTACCAAGTTTGGTATTGCAAAGTCTTATAGTATTGAAAATATGGCCCGGACAAGCATTCGGAAGGACGGACAGAAAGACAGACGGAAGGACAGGGTGCAAACCTATAGCCCCCCTCGGGACCGGTGGGGGACTAATAATCACCTTTGGAGTAAAAAGACGATAATGTTCAAGGTTTTGATTTTGAAAGATACATATTGTGAATCAGTTTGCATAAATGCGCATGAAACATGCTGGGTTTTAAAAGAATCACACTGTAGATTTTAACAGTAAACTTGGTTGAACATCAAGAATAAAGACCGAGTTTATCACCTACCAGAATGTATAGGTAGGTCTAATTTCTGGCCACCTGATTGATCAGTTTTTTTGATGATGCTCTATCAAAAATTATGTATGGGTTTTTCCCATGTAATCTCCTTGTTGCTGGGACATCAGAGAATTAAACAAATCTTAGATAATAAATACAGTATTTTGTGATATAACTTAATTTATATTAGCTTAAGGTTCTGTCCACCACCTAACAGCCTACTTACCCGCTCTTAGACACCTTTCTACATCTTTTCCCTCAGGCTCCACAATAAATACTGCAAGAAGAAATAAAATAGTCTATACTATACAGTGACACAATCCACTGTGAGTTTGAATTTAAGAAGATGACATTCTATACAGTGAAATAATCCTCTGTGAGTTTCAATTTAATAAGACATCCACAAGTTCCACATTTATACTGCTGATAAGGTATTTAAGTTGATGTTTCTCTCTAGTATTTTATCTATATTGAAATATGTTGCACTATGAGCGAGAGATGGGTGATTAGTGAGTGATGAGTGGATGATGGGCATGAGTGATGAGTGAGTGATGCGTGATTAGTGAGTAATGGGTGAGTGGATGGTGATGAGTGATTGATGGGTGATTAGTGAGTGATGAGTGAGTGGAAGATGGTGATGAGTAATGAGTGATTGATGGGTGATTAGTGATGAGTGAGTGGATGATGGTGATGAATGAGTGACAAGTGAGAGACGGTTGATTAGTGAGTGATGAGTGATTGATGTGTGATGATTGAGTGATGACTGAGCTCATTATACCTTTTACATCTGGTTTGATTGCCTTGGCAGCTATAGCTATTCCCGCCACCATTCCTCCACCACTAGACGGCACCAGTATAGCGTCTAAATCAGGCACCTGTTCCAGGAATTCTACAGCAATTGTACCCTATCAGCAAAATAAACATGGAAAATAGTTTGGTAGAGTTTGGTAGAGTAAAAATAGTTTATTAAAAGGTCAGAGACAACAGGAACAATCATTTATTATCATGCTGGTTTTGAATATTTAAAAAATGAAAAATGTGGACAGCTTTGAGCAGAGTGGGTTAGGTTACCAACCAATTGAATTTCTTCTGAAATATCAAATGTAGTGATGTGGCGGGAGAGAGATTTTAAGTAGGCTGAGAACCAGAATACTTGAAGAATAATTGAACATGTTTAAAATTATCAAACCGAAACTGTATTTCATGCATAATGATCATCCTTAAATAGTTTTCAGACCATGTGGTGAACCAGCCTGCATGCTTGATCATGATCTAAATACAGTGGCCATGTGAGTGAATAAATTACACACAACATACTTGTAATGTATTGTAATACAGGACATATTATAATATATTATATATTAGCATAATACCTGGCCAGCTATGACATCATCGTGATCATAGGGAGGTACAAAGCGGTAACCTTTCTCTCTGGAAACTCTATCACAGGTGTTCTGTCTGCAATAATAAACACAATAACATCTGAGTTTTTTACAACCAGATATTATATATAACAGATCACAGTTTTCAATGTTTCAGATAGGGGTGGAGGAATGGGAAAATGAATCACGACACTAATTTCATAAACCTGACCTATCTGTTGGTGTGGGTTCACATATAACCACTTCAGCCCCGTAGCCCTTTATTGCATCCAGTTTGACAACAGGTGAGTTGTTAGGGGCTACTACTGCACATTCCATACCACACTTTCTGGCGGCCCACGCCAGTGCCTGACCATGGTTACCACTGCTGTGAGTTACCTGCATAAAATCATTGTAAAGATAAGCATGGCATCACTAGTATAGATATTATCTAACAGGCGTGTTCCATTATCAGGCACTGTCAAGTGATAAAATTAAATTGAGTTTTACATGCCCTTAAGGCATCATATTAGGTTATACTGGCACAGCAACTTTTGAGAGTGAGATGAATGATGGACATGACATGCAAACCCATGCCAATGAAGAGCCCAGTAATGCATGATGGGATACATACATCTGTAATGTATGATGGGCTGAAGGGAAACATACAGTTGTAATAACTGAATTTTAGGAAGTAAGGCCATTGACATATTACAAAAAATGTCTGTACATTAATCCTCCTCTGGAGGCCAAGGGGAGAAAAATAATGCAAGCAGATTAACCTACCACTCCAGATACAGGGGTTGCACTATTGTCTTTCAAAGCAATGACCTGGAACGAGATAAATCTATATATCAAATATTAAGAAACATAATTAAAACATGTTCATCAATTCATGCTACATATCATTTCTATATTTTATACAGCTGTCAGTCATGAGGCAGCTCCAATATTATGAATATTTTATGATAATCTGATTAGGGACGAGTACCTATGCATAAAGTAAACGAGTACCTATGCACAAAGTAAATGGGAAAATTGTGGAAGATTAAACTGTATGCTAATAGTAAGATAGCATTGAGGTTGGAAATCCTAGCTTTTATATTCCGTTTGCTTTCTGATCCAATTATTGGTCTTCATGTGGTGAACTTTTTCTGCCCAATATCTTTTTCATTCATTGCTAAGTTATGGCCCTGACATTAATCTGACCTTTGACCCTTCAGCATGACCTTGACCCTGGGTTTGGGAGAATTGTAAGTGACTACATGTCTCCATATGTTGAACCTTTCTTCCAAATATCTGTTTGATTCAATCATTCATTCCAGAGTTATGGACCGGACATGAGTCAAATACATTTTTGATCCAAGTATTCATTCCTGAGTTCTGGCCATGAGTTAGACTTTTGACCTTTACTGCATGACCCTACGTTTGCTAATGTTGTATGCATAATATTATCTTCTTTTACTAAATATTTCTGCCAAATATTGTTTTAAAATCTGACCATCCATTACAGAGTAATAGCTGGTCTGTAATAGCCGGCAGACACGAAAGCATATTGGACTTACATACGGCCAAAAAGTTCTAACATTTGAATTGCACATTGAACTTAAATATGGCAAGAAAAGGTTCTGAAATCAACCAAGGTTCACTTCGTTGTTTTAAACAAACTTATTTGATTGGCAACGAGGCAAGAACTGACAAAAAACAAGAGGCCCAAGAGGGCCTGTGGATGCACTACTGGCTAAAACGGCTCTTATATGAAGGGTTGTCAACATAAAAATCCCATCAGTACTTCTTTTAAAACATTGCAAAAACAACAGGGATAGGATGGCCTTAGATCGCTCACCTGGTAATCATGGGCAATAAGTCTGCTGTTCTAGTCTGGCATGGGTATTTTTTAATTTGTCCCACTTTCTTCAATAAATGAAATTTTATAAAAATGGGTGGGGTGGTTTATATTAACATTCTAAACAAATATGGTAAAGATCAGATAAAAAATGAAGTAACTACAGATTTAACAAAGGCAAATACAATATAGCATTTTTTTCAACAAATCAAGGGCCATAACTCTGTCGTTACCAACAAGATATAGCTGGTTTTCGAACTTGTCCAAGATTTCATTGATATACCATGCTTTGCACAATTACATATCATACATCATACTGAGACTTCCTGCCAAATATCAAAGAAATTCCAACAAGCCGTTCAGGAGGAGTAGTGCCGACAAGAAATTTAAACTAAAAATGTCAAAGGGCAATAACTCCATCACAATACAGCGAACTGGAACAAAAGCGCTAAAATGCACAACTAGACATATTACCAATGCTTCCTGCCAAGTTTCGTTGAAATCCAACAAGGCGTTTAGGAGGAGTGTCCGAGCTTTCATTGATATTAACAATGTGTTAAAGTTTGGTAAAGATCAGATGAAAAATAAAAGCCCTATCATCTTAAAGAGGCAAAATATAGCATTTTCAACTAAATCAAGTGCCACGACTCTGCTGTTACTGGTCCGATCTGGCTGGTTTTTGAACTTTCAATGAGCTTTCATTGATATTAACAATCTGATAAAGTTTGGTAAAGTTTGGATGAAAAATGAAGGATCTATCATCTTAACGAGGTAAAAGTTAAAAGACGACGGACGGACGACGGACAACACGCCACCCATTATGTCATCCCATAAGGGGTGGCCAGCACGGCAGCAGAGCTAAAAAATCTTTTAACTTTCTAATGCCAGGGTAAATAAAATAAAAATCTTACAGCATTCAGTGCTCCTCTGGCTTTGAATGATCCTGTCTTCTGTAGATTCTCAGCTTTGAAGAAGAACTTCCGTCCAAACTGAGCGTCAAATGTCGAGTTTGTAATGACTGGTGTTTTATGTATGAACGACTTTACTCTATTATGAGCTTTCAAAATGTCATTTAGATTCACTGGCAGTCGCTTTGACATATTGCGAAGCATGAATAAACAATACCGCTTACAGTTTACACAAATAAAATCTTTCTTTTCTATTTAAGTGTAGTAAAACAATCTGAAGTTTGTCCAACAGATGTCTAAAATCTTTGACTGAACTCTGTTGACATTTACTATCGCTCCGGATGGGAATGTCTATCGGCACGACCATCGTGCCTATTATTTTCCTTATCGGCACGATGGTCGTGCGTATAATATTCCTTATCGCACGACCTATTATTTTCCTTATCGGCACGACGGTCGGGCGAATAATATTCGCTATCCGCACGACCGTCGCGCCAGTGTATCGATATGTGTTTCTTTTCATGTAATGTTATGTTTACTTGGGATTAAACCCATCTCGACGTTTAAATAAGCCAACTCGCTGAGACCAGACTCTATCAATAACTTGTAGTACTTGATTTAATGCTTTGCAATATCACCGACCTTGCTACAAATGAGTTTTAAGTCCCCCGAACGGAGTTGTACAATCTCTGCACAGAGTTGTCGTTCCTTGCATACACATACACCTCTGTCAATGTCTCATCAAAAAACAAGAATCTTGGCAGACGATGAAAAACGATGTAAATGCAAAATTGCTTGACGGCACTGATATTTTTCTGAATTAATTGTATATGAAATCTTAAATTATAAAAGAAAACATTTTTTCGGATTGAATGTTTTAAATATACAGTAAATTATGCTCAGATTTATATGCGGTAGAATAAAGGTTTGTAAGGTTGTACTTTGGCATATCACTCCGCCGTTAAAACATTCAAAATAGACACCACAAAATCGTTCCCATAGGGTTACAGTACAGCGTTTTGCTTAGCAGCACTTTCCAATATCACATAGCTCTTAACAATCTTCCTTAAATTAAATTACTAACCTAAATATATATCAAATGTAGAAAATAAGTCGTATTTCTTTCGATCGTTTACATGTCAATCAGTAGCCGATAGTTGGCGGTGTCACGGTTTTGAAGTTCTGTTTGCCATTTTGATATTTTAGCTATGGTCATGTGAAAAATTATCATGTGATCGCAGGCCACTTTCTTAGAATGAACTCTGTGTAGAGATTGGGCGGTGTATAGTAATTGCACTGGCCGTTTCTCCGTGCGTCCGTCCGTTCGTCTTTCCGACCGAAACTCTTGAAACACAGATGGACCGGTGCATTTAACAATCCAAAGAACAATACATCCACATCACACACATGTCAAATGAGGTCAAAGTTAAAATGTTTCAGCCATAACTTTTAAAGTACTGAAGGGATTTTCATGACACTTCGCACAGTGAAAAAATGAGTTGTGTGCTAGTAAAGGATATGTGCTCAAAGGTCAAGGTCACAACTGGAGGTCAAAGTTAAATGAGCCAACATCATATCGCAGCCATAACATTGGAAGTCTGAGGGATTTCCAGGAATGTTCGCATAAATCTTAAACCACAATCAGAATGTGAGTCGTGTGCAAGAATAGTTTGTGTACTTCAACGGTCAAGGGTAAAACTTAAACATAAAGGTCAAATGAGTACAATTTAACTTTCAAATTACTAAAGGGATTTCCATGAGACGTCCCACAAATGTTAACCACAATGAAAAGTTGGGTCGTGTGCAAGAATCGGGCGCGTCAATGTCACACTTGGCCGTCAAAGGTCAAATGTGTTGAGTTTTTTTTCCCCTCCATTTTCCAGTAATCCATTTTAAAACCCGCTATCCCGCCAACAACAGGGAACTTTTACAACAAATGTACTTCGTTTCTAAGCCTACTAACGATAAGGTATATGTGTAACTTACATATGTTGCAAATCTGAATTCTGTAACTACATTATCAACGCTTTAACCAGCTGTCCGTCGACTTATGAGTTGTCAGTTTAACCCTATTGTCCGTCGAATTATGAGTTACCAACTCTAAATTCAGTTTACACATACTCAATTACAGGTATTAAGTATCCATGACTTCTTCTCGAACACATGCATTATTTTATAATCACAACACATGGATATAGTTTGGAAGAACGGTAATTGCCTGTTGTTGGAATAGCCAAATGTACAATGTAAGAATTCCCACCAGAAAACATTTTCGGTGGCATTTGTTACTTACTAGTGACTTTTCTTGTATTTAATTTTGCATGATTAACAGTGCTAAGTTTCGTGTGTATGACATTATCATGCCAAACTAATTAGCATATGCACGCTTTACCATTTTACGGTATTAACTTATCTGCAATTTGTTGTAAATTAATAAATTAATTAACACAATCCCTTTCTTACAATACCAGCATACGGCTCCCAGCTTTCGCAAGACACTTATTAAAGTAGCTACCCCGCCAACAACGACCAAATTTAAGAACAAATGGCAAACATTTGTAAACCTACTGACAACGAGGTATATAATATAACTTGCATAATTTGAGAATCCTAACTTTATAGATAAAATATAAACGGCTTTAACCAGCCAGGCCAAACCGCAAAACTGTCCTGAGCGTCGAATTAAGAATGATCAACTCTAAATTCATTTCACGTGTACTTAATTACATGTATTTTAAGTATACATCGACTAGGCTTTTAATCGGTACATCTGCATTATTTTATGACCTCAAAACATGGATAGAGTTTGGAAGAATGATTTTGTGTTTTAAAATATGCCTGTTTTTGGAGGGATGGCGGTTTTAATAGAATGTCACTTAGGAGTTAAGGTCTAGATAGCAAATAATTACGTTGCGACATCTGTTATTAATTTTTCTTATAGGCTATGTCGTCATATAACGGCTAGGTAGTTTCTATACATGTTCTTCTCTTTTTTCTCTTGTATCCCACTAATAGTTTAGAAGTATTTTGAATTTTAATCTCAGTTAAATTATATGCTGATTGCTCAATAAACGTGTTTATTTGTTTTGCCATATTTTCACCTAAATATCTATCTTCCTATCTTCCGATAATATATGTGTAAAATGAAACTATTTAAACAGAAGACAGAATCAAGTAGGATGATAGGGGATTGATTGCGGCGATGAGCGGCAATTTGGCAAACCTGACTGTCTTTTTGTATCGTCCCAGTTCATATAGATGTCAGCAAGTTACATCAAAGTACACACACGCGCGCACACACACACACCCATTTATAATGTTTTTTTTATGAATACATGTGGATTACATATGCTATAATGGCAATTATGTTCTGTACATACTGAATAAGTTATTTATTTCTATACCATTTGAGAAATATATCCTTATACGGACCTTTCGGAACATACTGTACAGGGTTCTTGTTTTTCATTTAAAACACAGTTTACCCAATTTACCCATAATTTTACACAATGTGACTGTTCCCTAAGTATTATATTTGTTTTGTATACATTACGACTTTGTAACTTGGAAACTCTCAACACTTTACAGTCGTACCGATAAAGAGCAATACTATAGTTCTGCCGATTATTTTCTTTATTCCCACGACCGTCGTGCGGATAAAGAAAATAATCGGCACGACGGTCGTGCGGATTAAAAGAAAAAAATCGGCACCACGGTCGTGCGGATAGTCTCGCTCATCTCGGGAAAGAAATTGACACTAACGAACCTAAATAGAACAAAACGATTACAAGCACATACAATGGCTCTCTATGCTTTTCAGAATACAGCATGGTATTGTAGACGTAGATGCAAGCCAGATGTTGCACCCCAACGACAGGCGCACCCGAGGCAGCCATCGTCTACAACAGCCGACAGCAATTAACATATAGAGTATACAAAAACGCCTTCTACCCCCGGACCATCATCGAGAGGAACCACCTACCCACTTTAGTCACCGATGCTGCTACGATGGAGGAGTTCAATGTCGCCCATGGACACTACCAGGCGACTATTCTAGCAACTCAGTAGTCTCCATTAGGCCATGTACATAGTTTTAATTTTGAAATACCGATTTTTAACTGTAAATACCCAGGGAAGGAGGCGGCTGTCTCACTCCCATCACATGTCATATGTACATTCTCTCTTGAGAATCCTGACCTTAACCGGAAGAAGAAGAAGAAGAATAAACGTAGCTTAGAAAAATAAATCACTCTCGCAAAATAAAAGTACTAAATGTACCTCTTCATATAGGTGCTTATTACAGGCCACATGAACATGATGAAGACAGTCTAGAAGAACTCAGGAAGTCACTATAACTAGTCAGGAAGAACAAAGGTACTATTTGGTTAATTGGAGACCTGAACTTTCCAAAATTATCATGGGATGACAATATTCCATCCATCAACCAAACTTGCCAGTATAACGGCGTAGCCTATATGGAACATGTATTCATATCATTGATGATTTTAACCTCCCACAAATGGTGACTCAACCTACCAGACTGAACAACATTCTTGACCTTTTTCTCACCACAAATGACACACTCATTCACAAAGTTGACATAATCCCAGGTCTCAGTGACCATAACATTGTCTGCGTTGAAGACAACTTAAGGCCAAAACTGCTTAGGTCTAAACCAAGCAAAGTCCATGTCTACAGGAAAGCAGACTGGGAACTCCTAAAAATAAAAATGGAACATTTTAAGAACAATTTCTTAAAAAACGACTTGGGTAAGTCTGTTCAAGAACTCTTGGATGACTTCACCCAGAACCTTAACAAACACCTTGATGACTCTGTACCATCCAAAGTTATTAGAGGTAAGTCTTCTCTACCATGGATAACGCACTTGACATAAGGCGAACCATAAGAAACAGAAATAAGCTATACTGCCGGCAGAAGAAGACAGGCAACGAGGCACACGGAGCTAAGTACTTGAAACGTCGGCACTCAGTGCGAATTAAAATAAAGACTGCCTACGAATCATACTTGGAAGATATCAGTGGTGTAAACCAGGAATTTGAAGAACCCAGGGTAAATTAAAAAACATGTTCTCCTTTCTGAAAAATGCTCGTCAAGACACCCAAGCATTCCTCCTCTACAATCTGAAGGTAAACTAATCACAGACACAACTGGGAAAGAAAACATTCTAAACTCACAATTTCAATCACTAGAAACCAGTGTCTTCTCTGAAACCGCAAGAGTTGCACATGTTGCATTAGCCTATGCACATACCTACTAACAAACAGATTGGAAACTTCCTATCTGAACCAGTGAAGAAACCAAAATATCACGTGGTATCTTACCTTTCCTTTCTAACTCCTCTCTCATTGATGTCGATGAGAATACATTCAAAAGATTCATAAGGAATAGCAACATGAGATTATACTAATTTATTTTTATTTTCAAAATAAGAAAAAGTATATAAAAAAAAGCTGTCAAATATTGGCCCACTGCCGGAACTACAGTTTTGCAAAGAGATTTATATTATTATTTATTCTAATGTTGGTAGAACTTGTTATCCGACCCATTTGCCATTTTAATATTTTTATCATATATACCACTATATGATGATATAACTCTGTACGTAAATAAAATGGCATTAAACTACGTATAAATCATTGTTGTTGTTGCTGTTGTTGTTGCTGTTGTTGTGGTTTTTACATTAACCGAACAATTATCTTGTCGTGTGATGGATTAGCTTTTAAAAACCACAGACAAATATAGGTACTTTTGTTATTAATCGTATTTTAAAGAATTATTCTTTTAAAATATAATACACAGTCTCTAGACATGTTTTATGCCATATATAACATTTTTTCAACAAATGCGTGTACATATTGTAAATATATATGTTTTTGTTTGAGGACCATATGTCAGACTGGCTATAAACCAAATATGTTATCCTCGACAAATAAAGATGTATTAGTAGTAGTAGTAGTGGTAGTTGTAGTGGTACTTGTAGTAGTAGTAGTAGTAGTAGTAGTAGTAGTAGTAGTGGTAATGGTAGTAGTGGTAGTGGTAATGGTAGTTGTGTGGTGGTGCCGATGGCGGTGTCAGTGGCAGCAGCAGCAATAGCAGCAGCTGCAGCAGCAGCAGCAGTAAAAGGGGGTTAGTGGGTTGGTTCCTCTGGGGCTCGACCAAGGTCTGACCTTCTTGGCAGAGCTATCGGTGTGATTCCTCTGGGACTCGACCGAGGTCTGAAAATCAGAGGGAGTTAGCGTGATGGTTTATCTGGGACTCGACCAAGGTCTGATCATCAGAGGGAGTTAGCGTGATGGTTCATCTGGGGATTCGACCGAGGTCTTACCGCCAGAGGGAGTCAATTGCTTTAGGCCCAGTGGAATTGATCATTGTAGTAGATGCGTCCCTTTAGCCTCACAACTGCGCATGCGCAAGATGAAATATTGCGAAATGGTTCAGATGCAATACTGTGAAATAGTCATGTTTCTGCCGATGTTTTTCTCTGTTTAGGACATGTCAAGAACAGACATGTTTCAAGGCGTTGCGAAATAATACTATGTTCAAAATGAACATACAGACGAATTTCTGAAAGAGGTATTTCTATTCCCAGTTTCAGAGATCCTTTATCAGAATAAAAAATCTTCAATCATTAAGCGCAGTACACGGTGTCAGTGTGTACTGTTTGTAAAATAAACACAGGTGATTTATGACTTCAGTGTATATATGTATAACAGACGGAGAATACGAGTGAATTGAAACCCGTGTATCTTTTAAAATAGTTATCGGATTTTATTAAATTTTACACTGTCTGAAAGATCACACATTCAGCTACAATCTGCCATGGGTATAATATGTTTTATTTGACAATAAAGAAATTCATAACAACCAGAAAAAGGTACTGTCGCCCGTAGACTAGTTTTCCCTAATAAAACACGCTGGAAGAACGGCTGTAATACTAGTTTAAGTGTTATATTATGGCAGTCTTTGTCTCATACCATTTAGATAAAATAAGATGACAGTTAATTTATTTTAACACGAGCCAATGGCTGGATATGATTTACCACTGAGCTTTACGAATTTTGACACATGAAAAACATTATATTTAACTGTATTATTTACTAGCGCGTGAGTGTGTTTTTGTGATATTTTGTTGATTTGCGATTAATACAATACGTATAGCATCGATTTACACTATACACAGCGTAGTAAACATATATAAAGTGTACCAAATATTGTATAGCCGCTTCATTTTTGAAAATCTATAGGTAATGAATAACTGTTCTCTGATTTGATAACATTCAACTGAAGCCATAGTTAATATATTTCTGCTATTCAATGTAAAGTAATTGTGATTGACAGGTCTAACTACTGCTGCTACTACTAAAACAACTACAACTACTACTAATACTGCTTCTACACACATACATACATACATACACATATACACACATACACACACACACACACACACACACATACATAAATACAGACAATCACACACATACACACATACATACATACACACATACATAAATACAGACATATATACAAACACATATACAAACACTCACGCACGCACGCACGCAGAGGGAGGAGGGAGGGAGGAAGTAGGCGAAGGAAGTAGGAGGAAGTAGAAGGAGGAGGATGAAGTAGGAGGAGGAGGAAGTAGGAAGAAGAAGAGGACATTGTGAGACCTAATCGATGAAATGATAACAACACACTGAGAAAACACATCATGACTTAGTGTCCTTTTGATGATCGTTTTGACTGCTCGATACTTCTAGATCATAATTGGTTATAAGGTGCTGGAGTCGTCGGAGAGAGTATATATATATATAACTTTGTCAAACTTCTACAATATACTTTTCATACATGCAACATGATGTATTGCGATTACTTGGTTGTCTGCTTTGGAAATATGTTTATGAAGAAGCCACAACACATAGACGTTGAGTTCAAAAATATGTTCGATACGGTTGTGACCATATCTCTCGCTGGTTGGATAATACAGAAAACATTTTGCTGAGTGACAATGATGTGTTGAGGTCCACCATCAACAGAACATACTATAGAAGTCTGATAGCAAAACTGTTCAAACAAGCAAACTTTACTGAAAAGAAAAGACCGAACTGTTGTACTATTTTTTTTAGCCATTACTAAGTACTGTCAAGTAATGATTTCACTATCTGCAGAGGAAAACGAAATGCACGCCTATGTGTTGAATATGCGCATTTTATTAAGACAGTATAAAATAACCTCGTGGATACAATGACAAAAAGGTCATTGGAATGACTTTTTAGACATATATGACAGTGATGATTTAACTACCACTAACTAATTAACATTATAAGCGTCTGTGAACATCACCAACCATAACAAAAACAACAAACAACAACAGTAAGAACAACAACATATTGTATGACAATAAAATATAGAATAAAATAGTATTGTCTCTGCGTTGGTTATTAAAAATCATATCCAAATTGTTAAGTGACGTGATAACCATTGATTAAAGTGCGACTACTACTGCTGCTCTACTACTACTACTATTAATAATAATAATACTGCAGCTGATGCTATTATTTTTTCTTAATATAATAATGTAAAAAAAGGGAAAGAAGGAGGAGGAGGAAGGAGGAGGAGGGAGGAGGAGGAGAGAGAATGGAGGAGGAGGAGAGAGGAGGGGGAGAGGGACGAGGAGCTACACCACCACCAGTACCCTCACAGTACCCCACAGTACCCTCACAGTACCCACAGTACCCCCACTGTACCCTCACAGTACCCCGATAGTGGTGGTGGTGGTGGTGGTGGTGGTGGTGGTGGTGGTGGTGGTGGGGTGGGGTGGTGGTGATGGTGGGCTGGGGTGGTGTTGGTGGTATTGGTGGTGTTATTGGTGGTTGTTGTGGTGGTGATAGGGTGGTTGTGGTGGTGGTGATTGTGGTGGTGGGGTAGTGGTGGTGGTGGTGATGTTGCTGATTATGGTAATGATGTGGTGGTGGTGGTGGTGGTGATGGTGTTGGTGGTGGTGGTGATGGTGGTGGTGGTGGTGGTGGTTGTGGGGGGGGGGGGGGGGGGGGGTGATGGTGGTGGTGGTGGTGATGATGGTGGTGGTGGTGGTGGTGGTGGTGGTGGTGGTGGTGGTGGTAGTGGTGGTGGTGGCGGCGGTGATAGGGTGGTGGTGGTGGTGGTGGTGATGGTGGTGGTGGGGTAGTGGTGGTAGTGATGGTGGTGGTGGTGGTGGTGGTGGTGATGTGTTGGTGGTGATGGTGGTGGGTGTGGTGGTGGTGGTGGGGTGGTGATGGTGGTGGTGGTGGTGGTGGTGGTGGTGGTGGTGGTGGTGGTGGTGGTGGTGGTGATTGGGTGGTGGTTAGTGGTGGTGGTGGATGTGGTGTGGTGATGTGGTGGTGGTGGTTGGTGGTGGTGGTGGTGGTGGTTGTGGTGGTGGTGGTGGAGGAGGTGGTGGTGGTGGTGTGGTGGGGTGGTGGTGGTGATGGTGATGGTGGGTAGGTCGGTGGTGGTGGTGGTGGTGGTGATGGTGGTGGTGATATGTTGGTGGTGGTAGTGCTATTGTTGTTGGTAGTGGTGGTGGTGGTGGTGGTGGTGGTGATGGGGTGGTGGGGTGGTGATGGTGGTGGTGGTGGTGGTGATGTTTGTTTTAGTTGTTGGTAGTGCTGTTGTTGGTGGTGATTGTTGCTGTTGTTGTTGGTTGTTGGTGGTGGTGGTAGTGGTGGTTGTTGTTGTTGTTGTTGTTGTTGTTGTTGTTGTTGGTGTGTATTCGGGTTTTATAAATGTCGATCTATATCCTGCGTATTATAATTTATAATACTACTTAAAGAAAGCTTCCGGTGGTCTCAATGTTAAGTGTTTGAAACAAGTTTGAACAGGTATAAATAACTATGACGTGGGTAATGGTGATGGGTTGGGGTTGGTGGTGGTGGTTGTGGTTTTTGTTGTTGTTATTGTTGTTGTTGTTGTTGTTGTTGTTGTTGTTGTGATTGTTGGTGATGTTGGTGTGTATACGGTTTTATAAATGTCGATCTATATGCTGCGTATTACAATTTATAATACTACTTAAAGAAATCTTCCGGTGCTCTCAGTGTTATCTATGACGTTAGATTTATATACATATCTGTGACGTTTGGATTGTATAATTAGCAAGAAGTTTAAGTACTAACTGACCAAAGAGACTGTATAAATTCCAAAGACTATTCATACGTGAACGTGTTAAATTATAAGAGTGTATACGGACTTTAATGAATCATTATATTGTTAGAATAATTTCAACTCTGATTCAATATTAATTTTAGATCGTTTCATCATGGAACCCGTTAAAAAGGGACGTTGTTTTTATTGCAAGGTGCCTTTCGATATGTTATGTGGACATTGTTACGTTATTGTAAATCGTATGGGGGGGTGGGGGGGGGGGGGGGGGGGGGGGACATCAGTGTCCAGATGAGGACGAAAGGTTTTACGACGATTTTGGCATACAACTGTGCGTATATTGTGAATTGTATGAACAAAACAATCCGTTTCCAGTCATTAAACAGTTTGAATTATAAATAGATACGCCGTGCACGCAGACTCGTTAATGTTAGTTTTACAGATGTGACAAAGATATAAGGAAAATAATTATTATAGAAAGAAGAAATATGAAACAGAAGAGAACACGTTATGTGTATGGAGAAACAAAGAAGGACAACTCTTCTGACTCATTCATGGGGAAAACTGATGTATCGATTGATTAGACTGAATACACGACAGAGACAATACTATTTTATTCTACATTTTTATTGTCATATGTTCTGCATACTAATAATACAATAAAATATATAAAAGATACTTTAATTTATTTTTCTTTACAAATGTTCCCAATAACGTTTATTTCGGTTACATCAAGCAGAATTTCGTTTGTACAATACATTACATGAACCACAGCTTATTTCAACGTGTATACAGTGCGAATTATTGAGTCAACCGTTTTCCTGATTTCCTGTTCGGCTAACACACTAGTACTGCAGACATTATAAGAAATTCTTTTAGCGATTATAGCTTCTGATTCTTATCAGAATAATCGTTAACAATTTAGACCTGTCAATCACAATAATTACACTTGATTGAGCGTATAAGCGTTTATTTATCCTCGCTGTATTGCACTAAGCATTTTAGCGAGCAGGCCTCGGTTTTAAAGTCTCATCCGAAGGACTGGTAAGGTAGGAAATACTTTTGAAATATTTCGATAATTAACCCAAATTCGGTCCTGGCTGGGATTGAACGCGCGATCCCTGGGTTACTAAGCCGCAATGCTAACCATTACACCACGGCGGTACCTTGACTGAGTCAACACTAAGGCAATTTATTCTGTGTATGTAGAGGGTCCCAAAGGGGTTTTGCGTGAAAACGTGACACGTGAAACAAACAATATTTTTGCGTGATTGCGTGAAAATTATATCAGCGTGATCCGTGATTTTGGTCTTGGTAAAACGTGATCGCTTGATATGGTGACGTGAAACGTGATTTTTTAGTCCTTTTCAGTCCTTTTAGTGTCCCTCCTCCTCCCAGGTATGTGAAATGTTCTCTTTTTGTCATAACTTTTATACCACATGAGATGCCAGAATGCTGTTGTCAATTTGAAAGCCTCAGAATACATCTGACGGCTCAAGTTTGTGTGTGATTGTGTGTGGGTTTTTTTTTTTTTTTTTTTGTTGTTGTTGCAACCCACACATTGTACTAGAGAAGCTCGAACCTATAGCGCTTCACGTCTGCTCATCCACATTTAACGTGAAATGTGAAAGTTCTGCTATTTTCACGCGAAGACGTGATCCTTGTTTTTATTTTACGTGATCACGTGAACACAACCCCCCTTTGGGACCCCCTATGTAGTGTGCACCGATGCTATCATCACACATCTACAAAACACTCGCGTTTAGAAGTCACTTTGTTTGTAGATGTATAAGAGCATCTACTACTGATAAACCCTCCGCGCCACGGCTCATGGTGTACCGGAAGTAAATCAAATCCCATTGAGTTCAATGCAATATTGTCCAAGCTTTCTAGTTAGCCATTTTTCAAAATGAAATTCAAACTAAGATTCACTTACATGTTCTTAGTCATGCGACCTGCCTCTCTAGAAAACTGCTGAGAATAGTAGGGGTCATGTGGCATATAAGAAAATAAAATTCTGATCTTTGTTGACACCGTGAACAAACTGCATTCATTCGGCACCTTTTAAATGTGTTC
>JAWPHD010017968.1:0-42110 GCA_037043455.1 Cyrtodaria siliqua
GAATATATATGCATCAGAACGGAATATATATGTGTAAGAACTGAATATATATGCGTAAGAACTGAATATATATGTGTAAGAACTGAAAATATATGTGTAAGAACTGATTATATGTGTAAGAACGGAATATATATGCGTAAGAACTGAATATATATGTGTAAGAACTGAATATATATGCGTAAGAACTGAATATATGCGTAATAACTGAATATATATGCGTAAGAACGGAATATATATGCGTAAGAACGGAATATATATGTGTAAAAACTGAATATATATGTGTAAGAAATAAATATATATGTGTAAGAACTGAATATATATGTGTAAGAACTGAATATATATGCGTAAGAACGGAATATATATGCGTAAGAACTGAATATATATGCGAAAGAACTGAATATATATGCGTAAGAACTGAATATATTTGTGTAAGAACGGAATATATATGCCTAAGACTGAATATATATGCGTAAGAACTGAATATATATGCGTAAGACGGAATATATATGCATATGAACTGAATATATATGCGTAAGAACTGAATATATATGCCTAAGAACTGAATATATAATGCGTAAGAACGGAATATATATGCGTAAGAACGGAATATATATGCGTAAGAACGGAATATATCTGGGTAAGAACGAATATATAAGCTTAAGAACGGAATATATATGTGTAAGAACTGAATATATATGCGTAAGAACGGAATATATATGCGTAAGAACGGAATATATATGCGTAAGAACTGAATATATATGTAAGAATGAATATATGTGTAAGAACTGAATATATATGTGTAAGAACTGAATATATATGTGTAAGAACTGAATATATTATGTGTTAGAACTAAATATATATGTGTAAGAACGGAATATATATGTGTAAGAACGGAATATATATGTGTAAAAACGGAATATATATGTGTAAGAACTGAATATATATGCGTGAAAACTGAAAATATATGCGTTAGAACTGAATATATGCGTAAGAACGGAATATATATGCGTAAGAATGGAATATATATGTGTAAGAACTGAATATATATGTGTAAGAACTGAATATATATGTGTAAGAACTGAATATATTATGTGTTAGAACTAATTATATATGTGTAAGATACGGAATATATATGTGTAAGAACGGAATATATATGTGTAAGAACTGAATATATATGCGTAAGAACTGAATATATATGTGTAAGAACTGAATATATATGTGTAAGAACGGAGTATATATGCGTAAGAACTGAATATATGCGTAAGAACAGAATATATGCGTAAAAACGGAATAATAATGCGTAAGAACGGAATATATATGCGTAAGAACAGAATATATATGGGTAAGAACTGAATATATATTGAGTAAGAACTGAATATATATGTGTAAGAACTGAATATATATGTGTAAGTACTGATATATATGCGTAAGAACGGAATATATATGTATAAGAACTGAATATATATGTGTAAGAACTGAATATATATGTGTAAGAACTGAATATATTATGTGTTAAGAACTGAATATATATGTCTAAGAACGGTCTATATATGTATAAGAACTGAATATATATGCGTAAGAACTGAATATATATGTGTAAGAACTGAATATATATGCGTAAGAACTCGAATATATATGTGTAAGAACTGAATATATATGTGTAAGAACTGATTATATATATGTGTAGA
Organism: Cyrtodaria siliqua; assembly: GCA_037043455.1. Classification (NCBI taxonomy): domain Eukaryota; kingdom Metazoa; phylum Mollusca; class Bivalvia; order Adapedonta; family Hiatellidae; genus Cyrtodaria; species Cyrtodaria siliqua. The sequence goes on from JAWPHD010017968.1 coordinate 1,689, forward strand.
ACTGAATATATATGTGTAAGAACGAGTATATATGCGTAAGAACTGAATATATGCGTAAGAACTGAATATATGCGTAAGAACGGAATATATATGCGTAAGAACAGAATATATATGTGTAAGAACTGTATATATTTGTGTAAGAACTGAATATATATGTGTAAGAACTGAATATATATGTGTAAGAACTGAATATATATGTGTAAGAACTGAATATATATGTGTAATAACGGAATATATATGCGTAAGATCGGAATATATATGAGTAAGAACTGAATATATATGTGTAAGAACTGAATATATATGTGTAAGTACTGAATATATATGCGTAAGACGGAATATATATGTATAAGAACTGAATATATATGTGTAAGAACTGAATATATATGTGTAAGAACTGAATATATATGTGTAAGAACTGAATATATATGTGTAAGAACTGAATATATATGTGTAAGAACTGAATATATATGCGTAAGAACTGAATATATATGTGTAAGAATGGAATATGTATGCCTAAGAACTGAATATATATGCGTAAGAACGGAATATATATGCGTAAGAAAGGAATATATATGCGAAAGAACGGAATATTTATGCTGAGGAACTGAATATATATATGTGTAAGAACTGAATATATATGAGTAAGAACTGAATATATAAGTGTAAGAACTGAATATATATGTGTAAGAACTGAATATATATGTGTAAGAACGGAATAAATATGCGTAAGAACGGAATATATATGCCTAAGAACTGAATATATATGCGTAAGAACGGAATATATATGCGTAAGAACGGAATATATATGCGTAAGAACGGAATATCTATGCGTAAGAACTGAATATATATGCGTAAGAACGGAATATATATGTGTAAGAACTGAATATATATGTGTAAGAACGGAATATATATGCGTAAGAACTGAATATATATGCGAAAGAACTGAATATATATGCGTAAGAACTGAATATATATGTGTTAGAACTGAATATATATGTGTAAGAACTGAATATATTATGTGTTAGAACTAAATATATATGTGTAAGAACGGAATATATATGTGTAAGAACTGAATATATATGTGTAAGAACTGAATATATATGCGTAAGAACTGAATATATATGCGTAAAAACTGAAAATATATGCGTAAGAACTAAATATATGCGTAAGAACGGAATATATATGCGTAAGAATGGAATATATATGTGTAAGAACTGAATATATATGTGTAAGAATTGAATATATATGTGTAAGAACTGAATATATATGCGTAAAAACTGATAATATATGCGTAAGAACTGAATATATGCGTAAGAACGGAATATATATGCGTAAGAATGGAATATATATGTGTAAGAACTGAATATATATGTGTAAGAACTGAATATATATGTGTATTAACTGAATATATTATGTGTTAGAACTAAATATATATGTGTAAAAAACGGAATATATATGTGTAAGAACGGAATATATATGTGTAAGAACTGAATATATATGCGTAAGAACTGAATATATATGTGTATAGAACTGAATATATATGCGTAAGAACGGAATATATATGCCTAAGAACTGAATATATATGCGTAAGAACGGAATATATATGCGTAAGAAAGGAATATATATGCGAAAGAACGGAATATTTATGCTTAAGAACTGAATATATATGTGTAAGAACTGAATATATATGAGTAAGAACTGAATATATATGTGTAAGAACTGAATATATATGCGTAAGAACTGAATATATGCGTAAGAACAGAATATATGCATAAAAACGGAATATATATGCGTAAGAACGGAATATATATGCGTAAGAACAGAATATATATGGGTAAGAACTGAATATATATCAGTAAGAACTGAATATATATGTGTAAGAACTGAATATATATGTGTAAGTACTGAATATATATGCGTAAGAACGGAATATATATGTATAAGAACTGAATATATATGTGTAAGAACTGAATATATATGTGTAAGAACTGAATATATTATGTGTAAGAACTGAATATATATGTCTAAGAACGGTCTATATATGTGTAAGAACTGAATATATATGCGTAAGAACTGAATATATATGTGTAAGAACTGAATATATATGCGTAAGAACTGAATATATATGTGTAAGAACTGAATATATATGTGTAAGAACTGATTATATATATGTGTAAGAACTGAATATATATGTGTAAGAACGGAGTATATATGCGTAAGAACTGAATATATGCGTAAGAACTGAATATATGCGTAAGAACGGAATATATATGCGTAAGAACAGAATATATATGTAAGAACTGAATATATATGTGTAAGAACTGAATATATATGTGTAAGAACTGAATATATATGTGTAAGAACTGAATATACATGTGTAAGAACTGAATATATATGTGTAATAACGGAATATATATGCGTAAGAACGGAATATATATGAGTAAGAACTGAATATATATGTGTAAGAAAGGAATATATATGCGAAAGAACGGAATATTTATGCTTAAGAACTGAAAATATATGTGTAAGAACTGAATATATATGAGTAAGAACTGAATATATATGTGTAAGAACTGAATATATATGTGTAAGAACTGAATATATATGTGTAAGAACGGAATAAATATGCGTAAGAACGGAATATATATGCCTAAGAACTGAATATATATGCGTAAGAACGGAATATATATGCGTAAGAACGGAATATATATGCGTAAGAACGGAATATCTATGCGTAAGAACGGAATATATATGCGTAAGAACGGAATATATATGTGTAAGAACTGAATATATATGTGTAAGAACGGAATATATATGCGTAAGAACTGAATATATATGCGAAAGAACTGAATATATATGCGTAAGAACTGACTATATATGTTTAAGAACTGAATATATATGTGTAAGAACTGAATATATTATGTGTTAGAACTAAATATATATGTGTAAGAACGGAATATATATGTGTAAGAACGGAATATATATGTGTAAGAACTGAATATATATGCGTAAGAACTGAATATATGCGTAAGAACGGAATATATATGCGTAAGAATGGAATATATATGTGTAAGAACTGAATATATATGTGTAAGAATTGAATATATATGTGTAAGAACTGAATATATATGCGTAAAAACTGAAAATATATGCGTAAGAACTGAATATATGCGTAAGAACGGAATATATATGCGTAAGAATGGAATATATATGTGTAAGAACTGAATATATATGTGTAAGAACTGAATATATATGTGTATTAACTGAATATATTATGTGTTAGAACTCAATATATATGTGTAAAAACGGAATATATATGTGTAAGAACGGAATATATATGTGTAAGAACTGAATATATATGCGTAAGAACTGAATATATATGTGTAAGAACTGAATATATATGTGTAAGAACGGAGTATATATGCGTAAGAACTGAATATATGTGTAAGAACAGAATATATGCGTAAACACGGAATATATATGCGTAAGAACGGAATATATGTCACAGGATGACCTTAGTGGTTGGGCTAACTCAGGAAAGAATCAATGACGGTGAATGCATTTACATAAGTTTAATGCAACTTTTAAAATATGTTTAATATATATACAATTATCTAAAAAAACAAGCGAATACACAAATGAACTATGAAAAGAATGTTCTCCTGAACGTTTAAGACGTTCTTAGTATTGTTATAAATACTGAATGTCTAAGACACTAAAGTGTTGTTAAAGCTATAACAATGTTGATCTAGCGCGATAACTGTGATGCGCGAGAGCTCATGAAGATGATGATGCGCGAATTCAATGGATGATTGTCATCAAATGCCTTCTGTAAGGGTTGATGACGCGATGCAATGATAGTTAATCTCCACTGAGATTGTGAATGATATTCCTCCAGTGAGGACTGGTAACGGGCCCACCTTGTGTCCCGGGGGTTGTCGTTAGTAAAACCTGGCTGCGCAGGTACGGGGACCGTCTCCACCGCTTGTAACGTTAGTCGTGGAAGCTTAGCTCCACTCCTGGATATCCAAACCTAGATGGCTTACTCCAACCCTGGATGGCTTATATCCTGGATGGCTTACTCCAACCCTGGATGGCTTATATCCTGGATGGCTTACTCCAACCCTGGATGGCTTATATCCTGGATGGCTTAGATCCTGGATGGCTTAGGCTGTAATTATACATACGTTTTAGATGTCGGTTGACAAACATAACAATCTTGCATAATTACCATTACCCAAACAAATCATTATTCGATCAATATATGTAAGCTGTACTAATGATGAGTAGCAATGTATACATATTCTACAACGCCATGTATACGCTATGTACGTCGCTGTTAATCAATGCCCCTAATACATGTAATATAAACATGATCAAATTACTCATATATTACACTCACTGAGTTATGCATGCACGCATTTATTCTTGTCACTCATCTCATTGTTAACTAATGTTGACAATCGTGTATTACAATCACCGAGTTATACGCCAACGTTAACTAATGCACCTAATATCCACTGTTATCAAATTAATATTGTTTTACAATTAATGATCAATTACAATAATTACATCTAATAAAGTAACTTCAAAATCATATGCTAGTCTAAAGTTATGTTTGAGAAACATCAATGCTAACCGGATGTCGTAACCGCCAAACAAGATGGCGCCGCCCACTGAATACAAATATACGATAAAAGTTTGATAAAACTACTAACCACATGTTGCCTGTGAAATTTGCCGTCCAATCTCTGTTCCAACAAAGTACTATCGATTATCCCGGCGATAGCTAGAAGACAATGGGTTTTATAGCAAACATTACGCCCAAATCATTATTTCCCCCGTTCAGTCCGTGACAAACGTGGCTAAATCTACAGTATTGAATCTACACGACAGGCCCCTTATACAATTTTGCCGTTTAAGGAAAATATACCTATACGTTTACATGCATTAGCACAAAACTAAACTTATGACACGGCCTCTCTGGCGGCCACTTAAAATGTGCACGCTTTTACGTGTTACATGAATAGATCATGAATATTGTGAAATTGTTTCAACTCGAACAATAGATTTTGGGTGTAACCGATACAAGAGCTATATACGACCAGTACGCTCTACCCGTGACATTTTGTGACAACATCTCCCCACTTAAAGAAAGTGCTACACTTTTAAAATTCAACAAAATGATAATTAATATTTACACGTTAAGAAACTATTAATTCTTCTGAGCAAATGAGCGACAAAACGTACAAGTTGATCGCTCAATCGCTTGAGTATGTTAACTATTACTACTGAGGGATGCAACCTTCAGCCAGTACAACGACCGTCTTCCGGAAAACATCCACTGCAGTTATAACCTAACTATACTATGTGATTACAATTTCACCACTATTCTACAATTGTACACTACCCTGTCGTACATATACTACTATTGTACAATACACTGCAATACACTATTGTATTAAACCGGTCATTATGTGCGGCGACTTAAATAGTCTGCCCCAATATTGTCCTTTCCACGGTCTATTACACCGACTCTACTGTTGCTAATAACACTACTTCCTGCCACTACCAGAACTCCAACTTTACACATTGCATCCATCGCATTACCAGTATACTGTTTGCGAAATGGAGTAGGGTCTCTCGTTTCCCTAATCGGCTTTGCTAACGTGTGCTTAAAGCTACACTGCACTACGTCTGTTGGTCTCGACTTATCGGACCGAACAGTACTACACTCAGAGTCTAAACGACTTACCTCTCGTTTCTCTGCTACACTAAGCATGCCCGATATGTCTACATCGGCTGCTGTCTCCTTACCTACACTAGTGGGAAAATACATGGGACTAGTGTCCTCACTACTGTCTTCCTCACTATCCTCAATAACTGCAACATTAACTACGGTTAACACCCCTTGTTGCACATTATCGGTTCTACTTATATACTCTTTCAGCATATTCGCATGAAAGGTCTTTAACTTTCCGTTTATCTCGATACGGTAATCCATAGTGTTCACTATCCCTCTAACGTAAAACGGACCTTTCCATTGTAATAACAACTTGTTATTGTCGGTCGGGAGTAACAGTAACACCTGGTCATCTATCTTAAACTTCCTAGCTCTAGCTTTCTGGTCATAGTACCGTTTGTACTTGGTACTTGCCTTAACTAACTGACTTTGAGCTATCTTACAAGTCTCCTCTAGTTTCTCCTTCAGATCTAAAACATACTGATATGTAGTCTTAACCTCATCACTATCTACTTCACCTGCCCACATCTCTCTAAGAATCCTCATGGGACCTCTAACTGACCTACCGTACAAGAACTCAAACGGAGAAAATCCTAAACTCTCTTGTGGAACCTCTCTAAATGCAAACAATAAAGCATTGAGATACTTGTCCCAATCTTTGGGTCTCTCGGTACACATACGCCGTAACATTTGCTTTAACGTCCCGTTAAATCGTTCGACTAACCCGTTACACATAGGGTGATATGGTGTTGTCATGATTTGACGCAAAGACAATAACCTGCTTACTTCAGCCATAAGTTCTGACGTAAACTGTGACCCACAATCAGTCAGCATTTCCTCTGGTACACCTAGCCTACTGAACATATCAACTAATGCCTCAGCTACTCTCTCAGTTTCAATTGAGGGCAATGCTACTGCCTCCGGATACCTAGTTGCATAGTCTACCATGGTTAAAATGTACCTATTTTTCCTATCCGACACTGGAAAAATTGGTCCAACTATGTCTACGGCTACCCGCTTAAATGGTGTATCTATCAGTGGCATCTGACCTAAATGTACTTTGGTCACTCGACCTTTTGGTACTGTCCTTTGGCATACATCGCAGGACCTACAATACCTAGTTACATCTCCACTAACGCCTGGCCAATAAAATTCTGCCAATACTCTATCTGACGTTTTCTTTACGCCTAAATGACCTCCCATAATCGACTCATGAGCTACCTTAAGCACTGTCGTTCTATACTGGGTAGGTACCACTAATTGGTGAAACTGTCTACTACCACTATCTTCAAATTCTCTGTACAATAACCTATTCTTATGTACAAACTTACAACTACCGGACCCTTTACACTTCTTCACTACACCGTCCTTGGCCTTCACTTTACAAGGACCTAATGACTCGTCTTGAGTTTGTGCTTCTATAAACTCCGCTTTAGATATGTCACCTACGGCTGCAGGAACCTTTAATTTTCTATAAGCCTGAGCTTGCTTCTGAACCTGCGCTCTAGTCTCTACGGCATTACTTATGCTACTTCTAAAATCGGACATTACCGGAAGTGCTGAACCATCTATGTTCCCTATCGTTAAATCATACATCGGGTCATCCATACATAGTGCCTCTGTAGTCCCTTTAAAGAAAGGTGTATCTACATCTATTCTCGCTATTGGCACGTGCTCTACCGACTTATTTAACAACATACACGGTGACTGTTTACCTACCAACTGGTCATCCGTAACTAAACTACGCCTAACTACCACACCTGTACAACCTGTATCCCTCATTACAATTACGTCCGTGCCGTTCACTCTACCATCTGCCGTTGGAAGATTTGCATACGGAAAGAGACATGTTCCGATCTTCGCCATTACACCATCCGATTTAACACAACAGCTACTACTCTCGGTTTTAATAACCGGACTATTACTACCTCTGCCTCTACCTCTACCTCGGTTTTGACCACCTCTACCTCTACCGAAATTCCATGGGTTGTTAAAACCTTGGTTCTGATTCCCTACATTGTTGTCCACTCTACTATTTTCACTGAAATTGTCTACGACAGCGGACACTTTCACCGCTTTCTACACTCATGTGAAGCATGATTCCCATTACAGTGACGACAACGAATAAAAGGTCTACCTATGTTACCACTATTGCTACCTCCTCGAGAACCCATCGAACTACCTCCACCTCTATAGTTTCCACTCTGGCCTTTCTGTTTATGATCGTGCCCCTTGCCTATCTCTAAAAGTTCTGTCTTTCGACACTACATTATGAGCTCCACCTCTAGCCTCGGCAAACTGATCTGCTTGTGTTGCCATTTCTCCTACACTAGTAAGTTTTCTTTCTTTAAGAAATAAGAACAGATCTCTACTACAAACATTGAATAGCTGGTCACGCAACAAGAAATCTATGAGGCCCTGATAAGTCTGCGCTACCTTCCCTAACTCTAACCACCTATCTAAGTAATTTCTAGATCTACTAATAAACTGAATAAATGACTCGCCTTTCTCAGGCAGACAAGCTCTAAACCGCTTTCTAAAACCTTCTTCAGTTAACTCAAATCTCTTTAAAAGAGCATCCTTTAACTTGTCATAGTCAAGAGCATCTAACTAGGTAATCTAGAAAATACATCTAAGGCCTTGCCTCTCAATAACGCACTTAAATGAACTGCCCACTTATCTTTGGGTCCATTCCTGTAACTCAGCATAACGCTCGAACCGTAACAAGTAACTGTCCATGTTATCTTTGTCAGCATCAAAGTATGGTAACTTCGAACCTTTTAACTTCCCAGAATAACTATCTTTCCCTACAGTTCCACTGTCCTTGACTATGTGTCTTAGCTGCTTCCAACTCTAAAGCTAACTTATGATCAAACTCCTTTTGCTCCCTTTCCATTATCATCTTAGCCTTAGCTAGTCTACCATCTGTTTCGAACCTCTCATGTTCTAACTCTTGCTTCTCCCTTACTATTCTACTTTTCTAATTCTAACTTCTCTTTAGCTAACCTATCTTCTAATTCTAGACTTCTCTGTAGCTAATCTACTTTCTAATTCTAGCTTATCTTTAACTAGTCTACCTTCTACTTCTAACCTATCTTTCTCAGCATCTAGCTTCTCTTTATCAGCATCTAGACTTCTCTTTAGCTAATCTACTTTCTAATTTTAGCTTCTCTTTAGCTAACCTACTTTCGAATTCTAGCCTATCTTTCTCTAATTCTCTTTCCTTAAGTCTAAATTCCCTTTCCCTAGCCTGTTCGTCTTTAACAAAGGTTCTAAGCTCCTCACCCGCATAACCTAACTCCTTACCCATTTCCGTAAGATCCTTTATGGACGTCATGTCTATGGACATTGTGGACTACTAACTACAATAATTACAATACACACGTCACTAATAATTCTACTCACTTAACTACTAATGGTAAGTCACTGTGTCCTCAGTAAATACCTGGGCATCATCATCGGACAAGTTACATACACATTAGTACTAGCGCTAACTACTAACGATTATGTGTAGATAGTATCTAGCTTCCACAAAACATATGCACTACATAAAATATCTTAATTTGATATTGGACATAAACCTTAAACAATCATCGAAATGTGTATAACATGTACATGTATATTTACTTCTCCCATTAATATAAGTATACTCGAGTGTACAACATGAGTAGAACGTCTTGTTCGCCAACCTAATTGGATACTATGTGTATATCAAGGGAGGTAAAAACAAACACCCAAATTATTGAGCAAAAGTGCCTCAGACCCACTCGTGTAGACCACTGCGACCTCGCGCCAAGGAAAGAACGGACAAAACAACAGTTTGGACTCACCCTACCCTTGTCGTGTCTTGACTTGTCTTCCAAGCTGTGGCCGTGATCGTCGACAGTCGCCTTGACGGATCAGAGGGTGGTACACAATTCTAAAATAATAAGTAGAGATTTAGTATATCATCATAAAGATCACTTATCGATTCTTTCCCTCCGTAGTCGCCAAATATCCCACTACTCTGAAAACCAGTTGTCACAGGATGACCTTAGTGGTTGGGCTAACTCAGGAAAGAATCAATGACGGTGAATGCATTTACATAAGTTTAATGCAACTTTTAAAATATGTTTAATATATATACAATTATCTAAAAAAACAAGCGAATACACAAATGAACTATGAAAAGAATGTTCTCCTGAACGTTTAAGACGTTCTTAGTATTGTTATAAATACTGAATGTCTAAGACACTAAAGTGTTGTTAAAGCTATAACAATGTTGATCTAGCGCGATAACTGTGATGCGCGAGAGCTCATGAAGATGATGATGCGCGAATTCAATGGATGATTGTCATCAAATGCCTTCTGTAAGGGTTGATGACGCGATGCAATGATAGTTAATCTCCACTGAGATTGTGAATGATATTCCTCCAGTGAGGACTGGTAACGGGCCCACCTTGTGTCCCGGGGGTTGTCGTTAGTAAAACCTGGCTGCGCAGGTACGGGGACCGTCTCCACCGCTTGTAACGTTAGTCGTGGAAGCTTAGCTCCACTCCTGGATATCCAAACCTAGATGGCTTACTCCAACCCTGGATGGCTTATATCCTGGATGGCTTACTCCAACCCTGGATGGCTTATATCCTGGATGGCTTACTCCAACCCTGGATGGCTTATATCCTGGATGGCTTAGATCCTGGATGGCTTAGGCTGTAATTATACATACGTTTTAGATGTCGGTTGACAAACATAACAATCTTGCATAATTACCATTACCCAAACAAATCATTATTCGATCAATATATGTAAGCTGTACTAATGATGAGTAGCAATGTATACATATTCTACAACGCCATGTATACGCTATGTACGTCGCTGTTAATCAATGCCCCTAATACATGTAATATAAACATGATCAAATTACTCATATATTACACTCACTGAGTTATGCATGCACGCATTTATTCTTGTCACTCATCTCATTGTTAACTAATGTTGACAATCGTGTATTACAATCACCGAGTTATACGCCAACGTTAACTAATGCACCTAATATCCACTGTTATCAAATTAATATTGTTTTACAATTAATGATCAATTACAATAATTACATCTAATAAAGTAACTTCAAAATCATATGCTAGTCTAAAGTTATGTTTGAGAAACATCAATGCTAACCGGATGTCGTAACCGCCAAACAAGATGGCGCCGCCCACTGAATACAAATATACGATAAAAGTTTGATAAAACTACTAACCACATGTTGCCTGTGAAATTTGCCGTCCAATCTCTGTTCCAACAAAGTACTATCGATTATCCCGGCGATAGCTAGAAGACAATGGGTTTTATAGCAAACATTACGCCCAAATCATTATTTCCCCCGTTCAGTCCGTGACAAACGTGGCTAAATCTACAGTATTGAATCTACACGACAGGCCCCTTATACAATTTTGCCGTTTAAGGAAAATATACCTATACGTTTACATGCATTAGCACAAAACTAAACTTATGACACGGCCTCTCTGGCGGCCACTTAAAATGTGCACGCTTTTACGTGTTACATGAATAGATCATGAATATTGTGAAATTGTTTCAACTCGAACAATAGATTTTGGGTGTAACCGATACAAGAGCTATATACGACCAGTACGCTCTACCCGTGACATTTTGTGACAATATATATGCGTAAGAACAGAATATATATGGGTAAGAACTGAATATATATGAGTAAGAACTGTATATATATATGTGTAAGAACTGAATATATATGTGTAAGTACTGAATATATATGCGTAAGAACGGAATATATATGTATAAGAACTGAATATATATGTGTAAGAACTGAATATATATGTGTAAGAACTGAATATATTATGTGTAAGAACTGAATATATATGTCTAAGAACGGTCTATATATGTGTAAGAACTGAATATATATGCGTAAGAACTGAATATATATGTGTAAGAACTGAATATATATGCGTAAGAACTGAATATATATGTGTAAGAACTGAATATATATGTGTAAGAACTGATTATATATATGTGTAAGAACTGAATATATATGTGTAAGAACGGAGTATATATGCGTAAGAACTGAATATATGCGTAAGAACTGAATATATGCGTAAGAACGGAATATATATGCGTAAGAACAGAATATATATGTAAGAACTGAATATATATGTGTAAGAACTGAATATATATGTGTAAGAACTGAATATATATGTGTAAGAACTGAATATACATGTGTAAGAACTGAATATATATGTGTAATAACGGAATATATATGCGTAAGAACGGAATATATATGAGTAAGAACTGAATATATATGTGTAAGAACTGAATATATATGTGTAAGTACTGAATATATATGCGTAAGAACGGAATATATATGTATAAGAACTGAATATATATGTGTAAGAACTGAATATATATGTGTAAGAACTGAATATATATGTGTAAGAACTGAATATATATGTTTAAGAACTGAATATATATGTGTAAGAACTGAATATATATGCGTAAGAACTGAATATATATGTGTAAGAACTGAATATATATGTGTAAGGACTGAATATATATGCGTAAGAACGGAATATATATGCCTAAGAACTGAATATATATGCGTAAGAACGGAATATATATGCGTAAGAAAGGAATATATATGCGAAAGAACGGAATATTTATACTTAAGAACTGAATATATATGTGTAAGAACTGAATATATATGAGTAAGAACTGAATATATATGTGTAAGAACTGAATATATATGTGTAAGAACTGAATATATATGTGTAAGAACGGAATAAATATGCGTAAGAACGGAATATATATGCCTAAGAACTGAATATATATGCGTAAGAACGGAATATATATGCGTAAGAACGGAATATATATGCGTAAGAACGGAATATCTATGCGTATGAACGGAATATATATGTGTAAGAACTGAATATATATGTGTAAGAACGGAATATATATGCGTAAGAACTGAATATATATGCGAAAGAACTGAATATATATGTGTAAGAACTGAATATATATGTGTAAGAACTGAATATATATGCATCAGAACGGAATATATATGTGTAAGAACTGAATATATATGCGTAAGAACTGAATATATATGTGTAAGAACTGAATATATATGTGTAAGAACTGAATATATATGTGTAAGAACGGAATATATATGCGTAAGAACTGAATATATATGTGTAAGAACTGAATATATATGCGTAAGAACTGAATATATGCGTAAGAACTGAATATATATGCGTAAGAACGGAATATATATGTGTAAAAACTGAATATATATGTGTAAGAAATAAATATATATGTGTAAGAACTGAATATATATGTGTAAGAACTGAATATATATGCGTAAGAACGGAATATATATGCGTAAGAACTGAATATATATGCGAAAGAACTGAATATATATGCGTAAGAACTGAATATATTTGTGTAAGAACGGAATATATATGCCTAAGAACTGAATATATATGCGTAAGAACGGAATATATATGCGTAAGAACGGAATATATATGCATAAGAACTGAATATATATGCGTTATATATATGTGTAAGAACTGAATATATATGCGTAAGAACGGAATATATATGCATAAGAACTGAATATATATGCGTAAGAACTGAATATATATGTGTAAGAATTGAATATATATGTGTAAGAACTGAATATATATGCGTAAAAACTGAAAATATATGCGTAAGGACTGAATATATGCGTAAGAACGGAATATATATGCGTAAGAATGGAATATATATGTGTAAAAACTGAATATATATGTGTAAGAACTGAATATATATGTGTAAGAACTGAATATATTATATGTAAGAACTGAATATATATGTGTAAGAACGGAATATATATGTGTAAGAACTGAATATATATGCATAAGAACTGAATATATATGTGTAAGAACTGAATATATATGTGTAAGAACGGAGTATATATGCGTAAGAACTGAATATATGCGTAAGAACGGAATATATATGCGTAAGAACAGAATATATATGCGTAAGAACGGAATATATATTCGTAAGAACAGAACATATATGTGTAAGAACTGAATATATATGCGTAAGAACTGAATATATATGTGTAAGAACTGAATATATATGCGTAAGAACTCAATATATATGTGTAAGAACTGAATATATATGTGTAAGAACTGATTATATATATGTGTAAGAACTGAATATATATGTGTAAGAACGGAGTATATATGCGTAAGAACTGAATATATGCGTAAGAACTGAATATATGCGTAAGAACGGAATATATATGCGTAGGAACAGAATATATATGTGTAAGAACTGAATATAGATGTGTAAAAACTGAATATATATGTGTAAGAACTGAATATATATGTGTAAGAACTGAATATATATGTGTAAGAACTGAATATATATGTGTAATAACGGAATATATATGCGTAAGAACGGAATATATATGAGTAAGAACTGAATATATATGTGTAAGAATTGAATATATATGTGTAAGTACTGAATATATATGCGTAAGAACGGAATATATATGTATAAGAACTGAATATATATGTGTAAGAACTGAATATATATGTGTAAGAACTGAATATATATGTGTAAGAACTGAATATATATGTGTAAGAACTGAATATATATGTGTAAGAACTGAATATATATGTGTAAGAACTGAATATATATGCGTAAGAACTGAATATATATGTGTAAGAACGGAATATATATGTGTAAGGACTGAATATATATGCGTAAGAACGGAATATATATGCCTAAGAACTGAATATATATGCGTAAGAACGGAATATATATGCGTAAGAAAGGAATATATATGCGAAAGAACGGAATATTTATGCTTAAGAACTGAATATATATGTGTAGGAACTGAATATATATGAGTAAGAACTGAATATATATGTGTATGAACTGAATATATATGTGTAAGAACTGAATATATATGTGTAAGAACGGAATAAATATGCGTAAGAACGGAATATATATGCCTAAGAACTGAATATATATGCGTAAGAACGGAATATATATGCGTAAGAACGGAATATATATGCGTAAGAACGGAATATATATGCGTAAGAACGGAATATCTATGCGTAAGAACGGAATATATATGCGTAAGAACGGAATATATATGTGTAAGAACTGAATATAAATGTGTAAGAACGGAATATATATGCGTAAGAACTGAATATATATGCGTAAGAACTGAATTTATATGTGTAAGAACTGAATATATATGCATCAGAACGGAATATATATGTGTAAGAACTGAATATATATGCGTAAGAACTGAATATATATGTGTAAGAACTGAATATATATGTGTAAGAACTGAATATATATGTGTAAGAACGGAATATATATGCGTAAGAACTGAATATATATGTGTAAGAACTGAATATATATGCGTAAGAACTGAATATATGCGTAAGAACTGAATATATATGCGTAAGAACGGAATATATATGTGTAAAAACTGAATATATATGTGTCAGAAATAAATATATATGTGTAAGAACTGAATATATATGTGTAAGAACTGAATATATATGCGTAAGAACGGAATATATATGCGTAAGAACTGAATATATATGCGAAAGAACTGAATATATATGCGTAAGAACTGAATATATTTGTGTAAGAATGGAATATATATGCCTAAGAACTGAATATATATGCGTAAGAACGGAATATATATGCGTAAGAACGGAATATATATGCATAAGAACTGAATATATATGCGTAAGAACTGAATATATATGCCTAAGAACTGAATATATATGCGTACGAACGGAATATATATGCGTAAGAACGGAATATATATGCGTAAGAACGGAATATATCTGCTTAATAACGGAATATATATGTGTAAGAACTGAATATATATGTGTAAGAACGGAATATATATGTGTAAGAACTGAATATATATGTGTAAGAACTAAATATATATGTGTAAGAACTGAATATATATGTGTAAGAACGGAATATATATGTATAAGAACTGAATATATATGTGTAAGAACTGAATATATATGTGTAAGAACTGAATATATATGTGTAAGAACTGAATATATATGTGTAAGAACTGAATATATATGTGTAAGAACTAAATATATATGTGTAAGAACTGAATATATTATGTGTAAGAACTGAATATATATGTGTAAGAACGGAATATATATGTGTAAGAACTGAATATATATGCGTAAGAACTGAATATATATGTGTAAGAACTGAATATATATGTGTAAGAACGGAGTATATATGCGTAAGAACTGAATATATGAGTAAGAACGGAATATATATGCGTAAGAACAGAATATATATGTGTAAGAACTGAATATATATGTGTAAGAATTGAATATATATGTGTAAGAACTGAATATATATGTGAAATAACGGAATATATATGCGTAAGAACGGAATATATATGAGTAAGAACTGAATATATATGTGTAAAAACTGAATATATATGTGTAAGTACAGAATATATATGCGTAAGAACGGAATATATATGTATAAGAACTGAATATATATGTGTAAGAACTGAATATATATGTGTAAGAACTGAATATATATGTGTAAGAACTGAATATATATGTGTAAGAACTGAATATATATGTGTAAGAACTAAATATATATGTGTAAGAACTGAATATATATGTGTAAGAACTGAATATATATGCCTAAGAACTGAATATATATGTGTAAGAACTGAATATATATGTGTATGGACTTAATATATATGCGAAAGAACTGAATATATATGCGTAAGAACTGATAATATATGTGTAAGAACTGAATATATATGCATCAGAACGGAATATATATGTGTAAGAACTGAATATATATGCGTAAGAACTGAATATATATGTGTAACCACTGAATATATATGCGTAAAAACTGAAAATCAATGCGTAAGAACTGAATATATGCGTAAGAACGGAATATATATGCGTAAGAACTGAATATATATGCGTAAGAACGGAATATATGTGTAAGAACTGAATATATGTGTAAGAACTTAATATATATGTATAAGAACTGTATATATATGTGTAAAAACTGAATATATATGTGTAAGAACTGAATGTATATGCGTAAGAACTGAAAATATATGCCTAAGAACTGAATATATATGCGTAAGAACGGAATATATATGCGTAAGAACGGAATATATATGCGTAAGAACGGAATATATATGCGTAAGAATGGAATAAATATGCGTAAGAACGGAATATATATGTGTAAGAAATGAATATATATGTGTAAGAACTGAATATATATGAGTAAGAACGGAATATATATGCGTAAGAACGGAACATATATGCGTAAGAACTGAATATATATGTGTAAGAACTGAATATATATGCGTAAGAACGGAATATATATGCGTAAGAACTGAATATATATGCGTAAGAACGGAATATATGTGTAAGAACTGAATATATATGTGTAAGAACTGTATATATATGTGTAAGAACTGAATATATATGTGTAAGAACTGAATGTATATGCGTAAGAACTGAAAATATATGCGTAAGAACTGAATATATATGCGTAAGAACGGAATATATATGCGTAAGAACGGAATATATATGCGTAAGAACGGAATATATATGCGTAAGAATGGAATATATATGCGTAAGAACGGAATATATATGTGTAAGAAATGAATATATATGTGTAAGAACTGAATATATATGAGTAAGAACGGAATATATATGCGTAAGAACTGAATATATATGTGTAAGAACTGAATATATATGCGTAAGAACGGAATATATATGCGTAAGAACTGAATATATATGTGTAAGTACTGAATATATATGTGTAAGAACTGAATATGTAAGTGTAAGAACGGAATATATATGTGTAAGAACTGAATATATATGTGTAAGAACTGAATATATATGTGTTAGAACTGAATATATGTGAAAGAACTGAATATATATGCGTAAGAACGGAATATATATGCGTAAGAACTGAATATATATTCGTAAGAACGGAATATATATGTGTAAGAACTGAATATATATGTGTAAGAACTGAATATATATGCGAAAGAACGGAATATATTTGCGTAAGAACTGAATATATATGCGAAAGAACTGAATATATATGCGTAAGAACTGAATATATATGTGAAAGAACTGAATATATATGCGTAAGAACTGAATATATATGCATCAGAACGGAATATATATGTGTAAGAACTGAATATATATGCGTAAGAACTGAATATATATGTGTAAGAACTGAATATATATGTGTAACAACAGAATATATATGCGTAAGAACGGAATATATATGCGTAAGAACTGAATATATATGCGAAAGAACTGAATATATATGCGTAATAACTGAATATATATGCGTAAGAACGGAATATATATGCGTAAGAACTGAATATATATGTGTAAGAACTGAATATATGTGCGTAAGAACGGAATATATATGCGTAAGAACTGAATATGTGTAAGATATATATGTGTAAGAACTGAACATATATGTGTAAGAACGGAATATATATGTGTAAGAACTGAATATATATGTATAAAAACTGAATATATATGTGTAAGAACTGAATATATATGCATAAGAACTGAATATATATGCGTAAGAACTGAATATATATGTGTAAGAACTGAATATATATGTGTAAAACTGAATATATATGCGTAAAAACTGAAAATATATGCGTAAGATCGGAATATATATGCGTAAGAATGGAATATATATGTGTAAGAACTGAATATATATGTGTAAGAACTGAATATATATGTGTAAGAACTGAATATATATGCGTAAGAACGGAATATATATGCCTAAGAACTGAATATATATGCGTAAGAACGGAATATATATGCGTAAGAAAGGAATATATATGCGTAAGAACGGAATATATATGCGTAAGAACTGAATATATATGTGTAAGAACTGAATATATATGAGTAAGAACTGAATATATATGTGTAAGAACTGAATATATATGTGTAAGAACTGAATATATATGTGTAAGAACTGAATAAATATGCGTAAGAACGGAATATATATGCCTTAGAACTGAATATATATGCGTAAGAACGGATTATTGGAGAGCACTGTAATAACAACACATCAAAATATTTTTTAAATTTTAATAGATTTGGCAAATATTGGGCGTGGCATGGATTGAAAAACAAGCCCCAAGCATGGGGTTTAACAATTGGGCTGCCGGTAAGCACAAAATACCATTATGGCAAGCCCTTACAGTAGAAAGCATTAAGCAATAAAGCAGATGAATATTACACTATTAAGGACATAAATACATGTGCACCAAATTAAATGTTCATTATGAAAGCAACTTTTCTGATAAGCATTTAAGCAAGTGTTGAAAGCACGGTTGATATTCAAGCATAATTACAAGTGCACCGAATTCAATCAATTCAAATGTTTTTTATCAATTCGTACGGACAGCAAATTTGTATATAATTTATGTTTAGATTACAATTCAGTCTCTGGGTATACAGGAGCTGAATAAATTTAAACTGAAACTTATATGTCCTTCTTTTCACACCTTCGCTGCCCGCCATATGGATGGGCGCCCGGACACTCCAAGTCATAGAGTAGAGTGTCCAGGCGCCCATCCACCGCCAAAAATAGGAGAAACATTTTTTCGCAGCAGCGAAGAGTGTGTATCAAAAACAAAATATCCGAATGCCACGCCCAAAACAGAAACGGTGCCAAATAAATATCTATTTTCTCATCACTGCCTACTTTAAATGAAACATTAAAATCCAGCCGCTAACTGGTTAAGAAACAAGTTGTTCCCAACATTTAATAAATGAACACCATCCTGTTCAAGAAAGGTATCATCAGCCGGAACGTTTGGGTATGCTAACTGGTTTAAGAAACAAAGTGTTCCCCACAGTTAATTATGAACACCATCCTGTTCAAGACAGGTATCATCAGCCTGAATGTCTGGGTGTAGAAAAAAGAGGCCCCCAATATCTATTATCGCCTTAGCAGCGTAACTGTTTAACCGCTTTCTGGCCCTTGTCCTTGCTAAAGGATTGATATATAACGCCATGAAAGCCGAGGAAGTATTTAAGAACAAACAACGACCACATCTAAAAACCGTTAATGGATATTTCCCTCAATCATTTCTCCACGACCACATGAGTTGATGCATCAGACATTGGCAAAATAAATAAATGTCAGTAAATTATCAAGTATGTAAAGGTTGGAGGATGATTTAACTGTAATGTGTGTCTCGAAAAACAAACTGACTGTTAAACGTGCCTAAATTAGCATCAGGAATATCGATCTTAAGTGGTTAAATAATATTGAGTGTAACATATACATGATACTCAGTTGCAGACTTAGAACTCTGAATGATTTCTGATAAAGCATGTATCTTTCCAACTGTTTCGCGTGCCATGGTTATTTTCATTTCAGACAGCAAACAACTGATATACATTTGTTTGTGTACAATATGCACATTTTCTTAAGTGTATTAACTTTTGTCTCCTGGATAATCAAGTTTATTGCTATTGTAAACATGACTTTAACTGCATTTTTACCTTTGACCTACGATCGATTTTAGACTTGTGTAAACAATCATCATCATCAAGCGCCGAAGTAATTGATGAACAGTAAGTCAATCAATCGGTACATGAACTACAACTATCTAAAGGCTAAACCATCTAACACTCCGACAACAATACACGAAGGACATGTATCCTTTTCAAGTAAACTAGCCCGCATTAAAAAGGTTAGCCACACAACTGTGTAAACTCCCTGTAACTAATACATAAAGATGTCATCGTGATGCTGACAGTTGGAATGACATTTGTCTCATTTATCATCTTCTTGTATGACAACCTAAGATGAAGTTGGTGACTTGGAGGAAATGTGTTATTATAGTACAATTTGCAACCTGCCCAGGATCTATTGTGCATATACCTTTTGGACGCCATGTTGTTTATATAACTTTGACTATGACTATTGACTAAAAACCCCAGAGCTACACACACACACACGCACAAACTGCATTGTGGAACCCTGCAGAGAAGTTGTTATTTTGAATAGACACAGCACAGAAGTGGTTTTATAATTTGGTGACCATGCACATAACTGGTTTAAAGTGCGGTGTATTGACTAGGGACAAGCCGAAAAGACAGATAACTAAATTTCAATGAACCCCTGGCAAAAATACCTAGTGCAGGATTAATAAAAAATCAACCTGGTACAGGATATTTGAAACCTCATCGATCCAATGGATTGGCCCAACAATAAACCAATGATCAAATGGAATAGCCTTAAAATGAGGCATTATGATCAGTTTGCAACCATTTGCCATGTCTTGAATATGTCCACCACTGATGAAGCACTGATAAGGCACTGTCGATGCATTAAATATGAATGAATTAAACATTGTAGGGATATATTTCCAAACTCTACACGACAAAGTTTCGAAATTCACAAAGCTGCTATGAGTAACAAGTAAAAAGTGGAACTTTACATAAAATACCAACACTGGAGGACTATGTGACCTGTTCCACACATTGCATCCGATACCGACATAGACAATTTTGACTGGTGTTAAGTCAACTTGATGGTTACACGAACTGAAAAATAAGGCAAAATGTCCTAAAGATTGAAACAAAATAAGCCTTGAAAGATGTGATAGAGATCCAATTAAGATTAGGCAGCATCAGCAACAGCGTCAGTATAAACAACAGCCACTGTAATGAAACCATTATTGTACGCAAACTGAATAAATGTCAAGTTGATCGCTAGACGATAAGCATGGAATGTTTTATAAACAGTTAATTTAGAAGAACGGCAAGTACAATTGAGGCATGAATAATTTTTAACTGTTAAACAGTATTAATTCAAATTAAAATAATGCCATATCCGACACAATACTTCCGCACCATCTTAGACGCACGCTCGGAAGGTTTGACGTCATCTACCGCTCTGGGTCATGAATATTCATTGCCTCCATTGGCAGACCAACAACTTACAGCCAACAGCAGCAAGGTAAAATTAGGTGAAAAGGAACAACTGGTGAGACGTACTTATCAGCAGTAAGAAAACATATTACCTAAACACTCCAATTACATGGTTAGCATCATAAAACACAATTACACGAACAGCCTTGGAGTTAAATAATAGCAGCAGAATCTTAAACAACGCTGATTACAAACAGGATAATGATTACTTGGAGACCATTTTAAACTTCCTAGTTTTTAAACTTTCTAGTGTGAACTGTTTGCAGTAACAATGTGTAACAAAAAGGAAAGGTGTGAAACAATCTACAGCCATACATCACTTACCCACATCTCCAATGAAAATGCAGTTTGCATTTGCAGACTCCTGGTGTAAAATATGATATTTGGAGAGGTTTGCATTATACAACAGCAGGAAGTGGTGTAAAAAATTATACCATAAAAAAAAACCCACATATCTAGCCAATTATTTTTTTTTTTTTTTTTTTTTTTTTTTTTTTTTTTTTTTTTTAATGATATTATTAGTATTATATATGTCCCAACTGACTAACCCACTGACTTTAAACCCATAATAAAGTGTATAAAAACGAGTCCTGTTTCCGTAGGCATCTGTAACATCTGTTCCTCTAGCTGCCTATCATCTTTGTACTGCCTGTTCGGCCTCTTCTGCAATCGAACGAGCCACCCAACGATCTGTGACATAACTGACTTGCTGAACGATATGTCTTTACACCGGGAGACAGTACATGCAACCGCTGACTTTTCCCGGCAGAGCTGGCTCGCACCATCGAACTTGCTCGCTTTCCACGACGCATTATCCAGTGTGAATATGAAAACAAAATCAACGTACATTGTATTAACTGAGAAAATAAAATCCTATTCGAAATATTAATACCAACTTACTGGAATAATTTTTGTTTATTTATTTATTTATTTATTTTTTATTTTTTTTATTATTTTTTATATTTTTTTTATATATTTATAATTATTACGATTATTATTATATATATGTATATATTCATCATTGTTATTAGCCCACTATCATTATAAAATTATTTATTTATTAAGCTATGCCGTAAACATTTTCAGTTAGAATGCAGGGGCGAATCCAGGATTTCAGCTTAGTGGCGTAAGATTTTGGTAAATTTTCGGGTACGTCTTATAAAACGGATGCGATAGTGCATTGCTAGGGTAAAACAGTCCGTTTTCAAACAAAAGGATTTAACAATGTGTTAATTAAACAACTCATTAGCCATTATGCGTTGAGCGAGCGAAGCGAGAGAGAACATTTATTTTTTATTTTTTATTATTTATTTTTTACTGAGGGCGTGCACCGAAATTGCTTGATATTTTATCTGCAGTAACATGGACATACATGTATGAATAAAAAAGGGGCGTTTTCAAACAAAAGGATTTAACAGTGTGTTAATTTAACAAAACTCATTAGCCATAATGCGAGCGAGCGAAGCGAGCAAGATCATTTTTTACACTGAGGGCGTGCATCGTAATTGTTTGATATTTTATCTACAGTAACATGGACATACATCCTTTGATATTTGATCTACAGTAACATGGACATACATGTATGATCCGGATTTTTAAGGGGGCGCGCACCAGGTGCCCACCACCGGTATCCGCTAGTGGAATGTACCAAACCGCATTATTCTTGAAACACACTCAAATACCACTTATTGTTCTATCAACTACTGACCCAGTTAACTTGAAAATAAATGTTGTATAGGCTGTAGCCAGTACACAAAATGTTGCTGGTAGATAATAGTTGTATTATTACACTTTAAACCTGCGACAGGCTCTGCAGTGAAGTAAAGGGACATTCCACTTTGGAATTGAGGGTCGCAGGTGGAGTAGTTTCGCCCAAAACCTCGCTTAAAACGAACGCTTTAAAAAACAAACAAAGCAAAAAACGAAGTTATCAACGTTTAGACTCTATTTAAATTCGTCAAAGTCGACGCCACACATAAACCACGCAATATGAGAGTAATATTAATCAACGTTTACCTACTCCCTGGCATGACGTCATTCGCTAACCACGCAGCATATTTAGGGCAAAACTAATCGCGTGGGAAACCCCACATTTCGGGAATATTAATTAAATAATATACGAGAACGTTGTTATTTATTTATAGTAATATCAATTAGCAAAGGAATCGCACATAATAGAAACAAATAAAGAGACGAAATAAAGCTTACGTTAATTGAAAGAAAAAATGTTCAATCAAAATGGCCGACCTAGTAAGGTGACTACATTTACATCGACCAACAACGTATATACTGTATGATTAAAATAAAACGAATACAACCTAATCGAAGATAAAATCATGAGCAACAGGAATATGACAAAAATAATTGATAGATCATGCGAGTATGATTTCAATGAATTTAAATTGTTAACATAAGCTAAAGCACAGTACCTCGATGTGAATCTAAGATGACGGTGTAGATCTACGAACACTGCACCGTGAAATTTACTCCCTTAGTTCAAAACGCTAATTTTGTGTCATCCAATAACCGTTGATTATTGGAGAGCACTGTAATAACAACACATCAAAATATTTTTTAAACTTTAATAGATTTGGCAAATATTGGGCGTGGCATGGATTGAAAAAAAAAGCCCCAAACATGGGGTTTAACAATTGGGCTGCCGGTAAGCACAAAAGACCATTATGGCAAGCCCTTACAGTAGAAAGCATTAAGCAATAAAGCAGATTGAATATTACACTATTAAGGACATAAATACATGTGCACCAAATTAAATGTTCATTATGAAAGCAACTTTTCTGATAAGCATTTAAGCAAGTGTTGAAAGCACGGTTGATATTCAAGCATAATTACAAGTGCACCGAATTCAATCAATTCAAATGTTTTTTATCAATTCGTACGGACAGCAAATTTGTATATAATTTATGTTTAGATTACAATTCAGTCTCTGGGTATACAGGAGCTGAATAAATTTAAACTGAAACTTATATGTCCTTCCTTACACACCTTCGCTGCCCGCCATATGGATGGGCGCCCGGACACTCCAAGTCATAGAGTAGAGTGTCCAGGCGCCCATCCACCGCCAAAAATAGGGGAAACATTTTTTGGCAGCAGCGAAGAGTGTGTATCAAAAACAAAATATCCGAATGCCACGCCCAAAACAGAAACGGTGCCAAAAAAAAAATCTATTTTCTCATCACTGCCTACTTTAAATGAAACATTAAAATCCAGCCGCTAACTGGTTAAGAAACAAGTTGTTCCCAACATTTGATAAATGAACACCATCCTGTCCAAGACAGGTATCATCAGCCGGAACGTTTTGGTATGCTAACTGGTTTAAGAAACAAAGTGTTCCCCACAGTTAATTATGAACACCATCCTGTTCAAGACAGGTATCATCAGCCTGAATATCTGGGTGTAGCAAATAAAGGCCCCCAATATCTATTATCGCCTTAGCAGCGTAACTGTTTAACCGCTTTCTGGCCCTTGTCCTTGCTAAAGGATTGATAGAATAACGCCATGAAAGCCGAGGAAGTATTTAAGAACAAACAACGACCACATCTAAAAACCGTTAATGGGTATTTTCCTCAATCATTTCTCCACGACCACATGAGTTGATGCATCAGACATTGGCAAAATAAATAAATGTCAGTAAATTATCAAGTATGTAAAGGTTGGAGGATGACTTAACTGTAATGTGTGTCCCGAAAAACAAACTGACTGTTAAACGTGCCTAAATTAGCATCAGGAATATCGATCTTAAGCGGTTAAATAATATGAAGAGTAACATATACATGATACTCAGTTGCAGACTTAGAACTCTGAATGATTTCTGATAAAGCATGTATCTTTCCTACTGTTTCGCGTGCCATGGTTATTTTCATTTCAGACAGCAAACAACTGATATACATTTGTTTGTGTACAATATGCACATTTTCTTAAGTGTATTAACTTTTGTCTCCTGGATAATCAAGTTTATTTCTATTGTAAACATGACTTTAACTGCATTTTTACCTTTGACCTACGATCGATTTTAGACTTGTGTAAACAATCATCATCATCAAGCGCCGAAGTAATTGATGAACAGTAAGTCAATCAATAGGTACATGAACTACAACTATCTAAAGGCTAAACCATATAACACTCCGACAACAATACACGAAGAACATGTATCCTTTTCAAGTGAACTAGCCCGCATTAAAAAGGTGAGCCACACAACTGTGTAAACTCCCTGTAACTAATACATAAAGATGGCATCGTGATGCTGGCAATTGGAATGACATTTGTCTCATTTATCATCTTCTTGTATGACAACCTAAGTTGAAGTTGTTGACTTGGAGGAAATGTGTTATTATAGTACAATTTGCAACCTGCCCAGGATCTATTGTGCATATACCTTTTGGACGCCATGTTGTTTATATAACTTTGACTATGACTATTGACTAAAAACCCCAGAGCTACACACACACACACGCGCACAAACTGCATTGTGGAACCCTGCAGAGAAGTTGTTATTTTGAATAGACACAGCACAGAAGTGGTTTTATAATTTAGTGACCATGCACATAACTGGTTTAAAGTGCGGTGTATTGACTAGGGACAAGCCGAAAAGGAACAGATAACTGAATTTCAATGAACCCCTGGCAAAAATACCAAGTGCAGGATAAATAAAACATCAAACTGGTACAGATATTTGAAACCTCATCGATCTAATGGATTGGCCCAACAATAAACCAATGGATCAAATGGAATAGCCTTAAAATGAGGCATTATGATAAGTATGCAACCATTTGCCATGTCTTGAATATGTCCACCACTGATGAAGCACTGATAAGGCACTGTCGATGCATTAAATATGAATGTATTAAACATTGTAGGGATATATTTCCATACTCTACACGACAAAGTTTCGAAATTCACAAAGCTGCTATGAGTAAGAAGTAAAAAGTGGAACTTTACATACAATACCAACACTGGAGGACTATATGACCTGTTCCACACATTGCATCCGATACCGACATAGAACATTTTGACTGGTGTTAAGTCAACTTGATGGTTACACGAACTGAAAAATAAGGCAAAATGTCCTAAAGATTGAAACAAAATAAGCCTTGAAAGATGTGATAGAGATCCAATTAAAATTAGGCAGCATCAGCAACAGCGTCAGTATAAAACAACAGCCACTGTAATGAAAACATTATTGTACGCAAACTGAATAATTGTCAAGTTGATCGCTAGACGATAAGCATGGAATGTTTTATAAACAGTTAATTTAGAAGAACGGCAAGTACAATTGAGGCATGAATAATTTTTAACTGTTAAACAGTATTAATTCAAATTCAAATAATGCCATATCCGACACAATACTTCCGCACCATCTTAGACGCACGCTCGGACGGTATGACGTCACCTACCGCTCTGGGTCATGAATATTCATTGCCTCCATTGGCAGACCAACAACTTACAGCCAACAGCAGCAAGGTAAAATTAGGTGAAATGAACAACTGGTGAGACGTACTTATCAGCAGTAAGAAAACATATTACCTAAACACTCCAATTACATGGTTAGCATCATAAAACACAATTACACGAACAGCCTTGGAGTTAAATAATAGCAGCAGAAGCTTAAACAACGCTGATTACAAACAGGATAATGATTACTTGGAGACCATTTTAAACTTCCTAGTTTTTAAACTTTCTAGTGTGAACTGTTTGCAGTAACAATGTGTAACAAAAAGGAAAGGTGTGAAACAATCTACAGCCATACATCACTTACCCACATCTCCAATGAAAATGCAATTTGCATTTGCAGACGCCTGGTGTAAAATATGATATTTGGAGAGGTTTGCATTATACAACAGCAGGAAGTGGTGTAAAAAATTATACCATAAAAAACAAAACATATCTAGCCAATTATTTATCTTTTTTTTTTCTTCTTTTTTTTCTTTTTTTTTTTTTATGATATTATTAGTATTATATATGTCCCAACTGACTAACCCACTGACTTTAAACCCATAATAAAGTGTATAAAAACGAGTCCTGTTTCCGTAGGCATCTGTAACATCTGTTCCTCTAGCTGCCTAACATCTTTGTACGGCCTGTACGACCTCTTCTGCAATCAAACGAGCCACCCAACGATCTGTGACATAACTGACTTGCTGAACGATATGTCTTTACACCGGGAGACAGTGCATGCAACCGCTGACTTTTCCCGGCAGAGCTGGCTCGCACCATCGAACTTGCTCGCTTTCCACGACGCATTATCCAGTGTGAATATGAAAACAAAATCAACGCACATTGTATAGACTGAGAAAATAAAATCCTATTCGAAGTATTAATACCAACTTACTGGAATAATTTTTGTTAATTGATTTATTTTTCTTTTATTTTATTTTTTTTTTATATTTTTTTTTTATTTTTTTATTTATTTACTTATTTTTTTTATTTTTTTATTTTTTTATATATTTATAATTATTACGATTATTATTATATATATATATATATATATTCATCATTGTTATTAGCCCACTATCATTATAAAATTATTTATTTATTAAGCTATGCCGTAAACATTTTAAGTTAGAATGCAGTGGCGAATCCAGGATTTCAGCTTAGTGGGGGCGTAAAATTTTGGTAAATTTTCGAGTACGTCTATAGCCTTATAAAACGGATGCGATAGTGCATTGCTAGGGTAAAACAGTCCGTTTTCAAACAAAAGGATTTAACAATGTGTTAATTAAACAACTCATTAGCCATTATGCGTTGAGCGAGCGAAGCGAGAGAGAACATTTTTTTTATTTTTTTTTTTTATTATTTTTTTTTACTGAGGGCGTGCAACGAAATTGTTTGATATTTTATCTGCAGTAACATGGACATACATGTATGAATAAAAAAGGGGCGTTCTCAAACAAAAGGATTTAACAGTGTGTTAATTAAACCACTCATTAGCCATTATGCTTCGAGCGAGCGAAGCGAGCAAGAACATTTTTTACACTGAGGGCGTGCATCGTAATTGTTTGATATTTTATCTACACTAACATGGACATACATCCTTTGATATTTGATCTACAGTAACATGGACATACATGTATGATCCGGAATATTTAGGGCGCACCACCAGGGTGGTGTGGTGCGCGCCCCCACCCCAGGTATCCGCTAGTGGAATGTACCAAACCGCATTATTCTTGAAACACACTCAAATACCACTCATTGTTCTATCAACTACTAACCCAGTTAACTTGAAAATAAATGCAGTATAGGCTGTAGCCAGTACGCAAAATGTTGCTGGTAGATAATAGTTGCATTATTACACTTTAATCCTGCGACAGGCTCTGCAGTGAAGTAAAGGGACATTCCACTTTGGAATTGAGGGTCGCTGGTGGAGTAGTTTCGCCCAAAACCTCGCTTAAACGAACGCTTTAAAAAAACAAACAAAGCAAAAAACGAAGTTATCAACGTTTAGACTCTATTTAAATTCGTCAAAGTCGACGCCACACATAAACCACGCAATATGAGAGTAATATTAATCAACGTTTACCTACTCCCTGGCATGACGTCATTCATAAACCACGCAGCATATTTAGGGCAAAACTAATCGCGTGGGAAACCCCACATTTCGGGAATATTAATTAAATAATATACGAGAACGTTGTTATTTATTTACAGTTATATCAATTAGCAAAGGAATCGCACATAATAGAAACAAAGAAAGTGACGAAATAAAGCTTACGTTAATTGAAAGAAAAATTGTTCTGACTAGAATCAAAATGGCCGACCTAGTAAGGTGAAAGAGGAGACTATATTTACATCGACCAACAACGTATATACTGTATGACTAAAATAAAACGAATAAAACCTAATCGAAGATAAAATCATGAGCAACAGGAATATGACAAAAAGAATTGATAGATCATGCGAGTATGATTTCAATGAATTTAAATTGTTAACATAAGCTAAAGCACAGTACCTCGATGTGAATCCAAAATGACGGTGTAGATCTACGAACACTGCCCCGTGAAATTTACTCCCTAAGTTCAAAACGCTAATTTTGTGTAATCCAATAACCGTTGACTATAACAGATATTATAGTCAGTACTATAACAGATATTAGAGTCAGTAATATATATGCGTAAGAACGGAATATATATGCGTAAGAACGGAATATCTATGCGTAAGAACGGAATATATATGCGTAAGAACGGAATATTTATGTGTAAGAACTGAATATATATGTGTAAGAACGGAATATATATGCGTAAGAACTGAATATATATGCGAAAGAACTGAATATATATGCGTAAGAACTGAATATATATGTGTAAGAACTGAATATATATGCATCAGAACTGAATATATATGTGTAAGAACTGAATATATATGCGTAAGAACTGAATATATATGTGTAAGAACTGAATATATATGTGTAACAACTGAATATATATGCGTAAAAACTGAAAATCAATGCGTAAGAACTGAATATATGCGTAACAAATGAATATATATGCGTAAGAACTGAATATATATGCGTAAGAACGGAATATATGTGTAAGAACTGAATATATATGTGTAAGAACTGAATATATATGTGTAAGAACTGTATATATATGTGTAAGAACTGAATATATATGTGTAAGAACTGAATGTATATGCGTAAGAACTGAAAATATATGCGTAAGAACTGAATATATATGCGTAAGAACGGAATATATATGCGTAAGAACGGAATATATATGCGAAAGAATGGAATATCTATGCGTAAGAATGGAATATATATGCGTAAGAACGGAATATATATGCGTAAGAACGGAACATATATGCGTAAGAACTGAATATATATGTGTCAGAACTGAATATATATGAGTAGGAACGGAATATATATGCGTAAGAACTGAATATATATGTGTAAGTACTGAATATATATGTGTAAGAACTGAATATATATGTGTAAGAACGGAATATATATGTGTAAGAACTGAATATATATGTGTAAGAACTGAATATATATGTGTAAGAACGGAATATATATGTGTAAGAACTGAATATATATGCGTAAGAACGGAATATATATGCCTAAGAACGGAATATATATGCGTAAGAACGGAATATATATGCGTAAGAACGGAATATATATGCGTTAGAACGGAATATATATGCGTAAGAACGGAATATATATGCGAAAGAATGGAATATATATGTGTAAGAACTGAATATATATGTGTAAGAACTGAATATATATGTGTAAGAACTGAATATATATGCGTAAGAACTGAATATATATGCGTAAGAACTGAATATATATGTGTAAGTACTGAATATATATGTGTAAGAACTGAATATATATGTGTAAGAACTGAATATATATGCGTAAGAACTGAATATATATGTGTAAGAACGGAATATATATGCGTAAGAACTGAATATATAAGTGTAAGAATTGAATATATATGCGTAAGAACTGAATATATATGTGTAAGAACTGAATATATATGCGTAAGAACTGAATATATTCGTAAGAACTGAATATATATGCGTAAGAACGGAATATATATGTGTTAGAACTGAATATATATGTGTAAGAACTAAATATATATGTGTAAGACCTGAATGTATATGCGTAAGAACTGAAAATCTATGCGTAAGTACTGAATATATATGCATAAGAACTGAATATATATGCGTAAGAACTGAATATATATGCGTAAGAACGGAATACATATGCGTAAGAACGGAATATATATGCGTAAGAACTGAATATATATTCGTAAGAACGGAATATATAATGTGTAAGAACTGAATATATATGTGTAAGAACTGAATATATATGCGAAAAGAACGGAATATATTTGCGTAAGAACTGAATATATATGCGAAAGAACTGAATATATATGCGTAAGCACTGAAATATATATGTGAAAGAACTGAATATATATGCGTCAAGAACTGTATATATATGTGTTAAGAACTGAATAGATATGCATCAGAACGGAATATATATGTGTAAGAACTGAATATATATGCGTAAGAACTGAATATATATGTGTAAGAACTGAATATATATGTGTAACAACAGAATATATATGCGTAAAGAACGGAATATATATGCGTAAGAACTGAATATATATGCGAAAGAACTTGAATATATATGCGTAATAACTGAATATATATGCGTCAAGAACTGAATATATATGCGTAAGAACTGAATATATATGTGTACGAACTGAATATATGTGCGTAAGAACGGAATATATATGCGTAAAGAACTGAATGATATTGTGTAAGAAGTGAATATATATGTGTAAGAACTGAAAATATATGTGTAAGAACGGAATATATATGTGTTAAGAACTGAAATATATATGTATAAAAAACTGAATATATATGTGTAAAGAACTGAATATATATGCGTAAGAACTGAATATATATGCGTAAGAACTGAATATATATGTGTAAGAACTGAATATATATGTGAAAGAAACTGAATATATGTGCGTTAAAAAAAGAAAATATATGCGTAAGATCGGAATATATATGCGTAAGAATGGAATATATATGTGTAAGAACTGAATATATATGTGTAAGAACTGAATATATATGTGTAAGAACTGAATATATATGCGTAAAGAACGGAATATATATGTGTAAGAACTGAATAATATGCGTAAGAACTGAATATATATGTGTAAGAACTGAATATATATGCCGTAAGAACTGAATATATTGCGTAAGAACTGAAATATATATGCGTAAGAACGAATATATATTTGTAAGAAACTGAATATATATGTGTAAGAACTGAATATATATGTGTAAAAACTGAATATATATGTGTAAGAACTGAATATATATGTTTAAGAACTGAATGTATATGTGTTAGAACGGGTAGTATATATGCGTAAGAACTGAATATATGCGTAAGAACTGAATATATGCGTAAAAAAACGGAATATATATGCGTAAGAACGGAATATATAAAGCGTAAGAACGGAATATATATGGGTTTAGAACTGAATATATACGTGTAAGAACTGAATATATATGTGTAAGAACTGAATATATATGTGTAAGAACTGAATATATATGTGTAAGAAATGAATATATATGCGTAAGAACAGAATATATATGAGTAAGAACTGAATATATATGTGGAAGAACTGAATATATATGTGTAGAAGAACTGAATATATGTGTAAGAACTGAATATATATGCGTAAGAACTGAATATATTCGTGAGAACTGAATATATATGCGTAAAGAAAGGAATATATATGCGTAAGAACGGAATATCTATGCGTAAGAACGGAAATAAATATGCGTAAGAACGGAATATATATGTGTAAGAATTGAATATATATGTGTAAGAACGGAATATATATGCGTAAGAACTGAAATATATATGCGAAAGAACTGATATATATGCGTAAGAACTGAATATATATTTGTAAGAACTAAATATATATGCATCAGAACGGAATATATATGTGTAAGAACTGAACTATATATGCGTAAGAACTGAATATATATGTGTAACAACTGAATATATATGCGTAAAAACTGAAAATCAATGCGTAAGAACTGAATATATGCGTAAGAACTGAATATATATGCTTAAGAACTGAATATATATGTGTCAGAACTGAATATATGAGTAAGAACTGAATATATATATGTAAAGAACTGAATATATATGCATAACGAACCTGAATATATATGCGTAAAGAACTGAATATATATGCGTAAGAACGGAATATATATGCGTACAAGAACGGAATATATATGCGTAAGAACGGAATATATATGTGTAAGAACTGATATATATATGCGTAAAGAACGGAATATATATGCGTAAGAACTGAAATATATATGTGTAAGTACTGAATATATATGTAAGAACTGAATATATATGTGTAAGAAACGGAAATATATATGTGTAAGAACTGAATATATATGTGTAAGAACTGAATATATATGTGTAAGAACTGAATATATATGTGTAAGAACTGAATATATATGCGTATGAACGGAATATATA
Organism: Cyrtodaria siliqua; assembly: GCA_037043455.1. Lineage (NCBI taxonomy): Eukaryota > Metazoa > Mollusca > Bivalvia > Adapedonta > Hiatellidae > Cyrtodaria > Cyrtodaria siliqua. The sequence continues at coordinate 35,476 of JAWPHD010017968.1, forward strand.
TGCATAAGAACGGAATATATATGCGTAAGAACGGAATATATTTGCGTATAAGAAACTGAATATATATGTGTAAGAACTGAATATATGTTTAAGAACTGTATATATTATGTGTAAGAACTGAATATATATCTGTATTGAACTGAATATATATCTGTAAGAACTGAATGTATATGCGTAAGAACTGAAAATATATGCGTAAGAACTGAATATATATGCGTAAGAACTGAATATATATGCGTAAGAACTGAATATATATGCGTAAGAACGGAATATATATGTGTAAGAAATGAATATATATGTGTAAGAACTGAATATATATGCGGTAAGAACGGAATATATATGCGTATGAACTGAATATATATGCAAAAGAGGTGAATATATATGCGTAAGAACGGAATATATATGCGTAAGAACTGAATATATATGTGTAAGAACTGAATATATATGCGTAAGAACGGAATATATATGCGTAAGAACTGAATATATATGTGTAAAGTACTGAATATATGTGTAAAGAACTGAATATATATGTGAAAGAACGGAATATATATGTGTAAGAACTGAATATATATGGTAAGAACTGAATATATATGCGTAAAGAATGGAATATATATGTGTAAGAACTGAATATATATGTGTAAGAAACTGAATATATATGTGTAAGAACTGAATATATATGCGTAAGAACGGAATATATATGTGTAAGAACTGGAATATATATGCGTAAGAACTGAATATATATGTGTAAGAACTGAATATATATGCGTCTAGAACTGAATATATGCGTAAAACTGAATATATATGCGTAAAGAACGAATATATATTTGTAAGAACTGAATATATATGTGTAAGAACTGAATACTATATATGTGTAAGAACTGAATATATATGTGTAAGAACTGAATATATATGTTTAAGAACTGAATGTATATGTGTTAGAACGGAGTATATATGCGTAAGAAACTGAATATATGCGTAAGAACTGAATATATGCGTAAAAACGGAATATATATGCGTAAGAACGGAATATATAAGCGTCAGTAAGAACGGAATATATATGGGTAAGAACTGAATATATACGTGTAAGAACTGAATATATATGTGTAAGAACTCAATATATATGTGTAGAACTGAATATATATGTGTAAGAAATGAATATATATGCGTAAGAACAGAATATATATGAGTAAGAACTGAATATATATGTGTAAGAACTGAATATATATGTGTAAGAACTGAATATATATGCGTAAGAACTGAATATATTCGTAAGAACTGAATATATATGCGTAAAGAACGGAATATATATGCGTAAGAATGGAATATATAATGCGTAAGAACGGAAATATATATATGTGTAAGAACGGAATATATATGTGTATAGAACTTAATATATAATGTGTAAGAACTCAATATATATGTGTAAGAACTGAATATATATGTGTAAGTACTGAATATATATGTGTAAGAACTGAACATAATATATGCATAAGAACTGAATATATAATGCGTAAGAACTGAATATAATATGCGTAAGAACGGAATATATATGCGTAAGAACGAGATATATATGCGTAAGAACTGAATTATATTCGTAAGAACGGAAATATATCTGCGTAAGAACGGAATATATATGCGTAAGAATGGAATATATATGCGTAAGAACGGAATATATATGCGTAAGAACTGAATATATATGCGAAAGAGGTGAAATATATATGCGTAAGAATGGAAGTATATATGCGTAAGAACTGAAATATATATGTGTTAGAACTGAATATATATGCGTAAGAACGGAATATATATGCGTAAGAACTGAATATATATGTGGTAAGTACTGAATATATGTGTAAGAACTGAATATATATGTGTAAGAACGGAATATATATGCGTAAGAACTGAATATATTCGTAAGAACTGAATATATATGCGTAAGAACGGAATATATATGCGTAAGAACGGAATAGTATATGCGTAAGAACGGAATATCTATGCGTAAGAACGGAATAAATATGCGTAAGAACGGAATATATATGTTTAAGAATTGAATATATATGTGTAAGAACGGAATATATATGCGTAAGAACTGAATATATATGCGAAAGAGAATTGAGAATATATGCGTAAGAACTGAATATATATGTGTAAGAACTAAATATATATGCATCAGAACGGAATATATATGTGTAAGAACTGAATATATATGCGTAAGAACTGAATATATATGTGTAACAACTGAATATATATGCGTAAAAACTGAAAATCAATGCGTAAGAACTGAATATATGCGTAAGAACTGAATATATATGCGTAAGAACTGAATATATATGCGTCAGAACGGAATATATGCGTAAGAACTGAATGATTATATGTAAGAACTGAATATATATGTGTAAGAACTGTATATATATGTATAAGAACTGAATATATATGTGTAAGAACTCAATATATATGTGTAAGAAATGAATATATATGTGTAAGAACTGAATATATATGAGTAAGAACGGAATAATATATATGCGTAAGAACTGAATATATATGCGAAAGAACTGAATATATATGCGTAAGAACGGAATATATATGCGTAAGAATGGAAATATATATGCGTAAGAACGGAATATATATGTGTAAGAAATGAATATATATGTGTAAGAACTGAATATATATACGTAAACGGAATATATATGTGTAAGAAACGGAATATATATGTGTAAGAACTGAATATATATGTGTAAGAACTGAATATATATGTGTAAGAACTGAATATATATGTGTAAGAACTGAATATATATGCGTAAGAACGGAATATATATGCATAAGAACGGAATGTATATGCATGAGAACGGAATATATATGCGTAAGAACGGAATATATATGCGTAAGAACGGAAAACATTTGCGTAAGAACTGAATATATATGTGTAAGAACTGAATATATATGTTTAAGAACTGTATATATATGTGTAAGAACTGAATATATATCTGTAAGAACTGAATATATATCTGTAAGAACTGAATGTATATGCGTAAGAACTGAAAATATATGCGTAAGAACTGAATATATATGCGTAAGAACTGAATATATATGTGTAAGAACTGAATATATATGCGTAAGAACGGAATATATATGTGTAAGAAATGAATATATATGTGTAAGAAACTGAATATATATGCGTAAGAACGGAATATATATGCGTAAGAACTGAATATATATGCGAAAGAGTTTTATATATATGCGTAAGAACGGAATATATATGCGTAAGAACTGAATATATATGTGTAAGAACTGAATATATATGCGTAAGAACGAAATAGATATGCGTAAGAACTGAATATATATGTGGTACATGTACTGAATATATGTGTAAGAACTGAATATATATGTGTAAGAACGGAATATATATGTGTAAGAACTGAATATATATGTGTAAGAACTGAATATAATATGTGTAAGAACTGAATATATATGTGTAAGAACTGAATATATATGTGTAAGAACTGAATATATATGCGTAAGAACGGAATATATATGCCTAAGAACGGAATATATATGCATGAGAACGGAATATATTATGCGTAAGAACGGAATATATATGCGTAAGAACGGAATATATATATGCGTAAGAACTGAATATATATGTGTAAGAACTGAATATATATGTGTAAGAACTGAATATATATGTGTAAGAACTGAATATATATATGTGTAAGAACGGAATATATATGTGTAAGAACTCAATATATATGTGTAAGAACTCAATATATATGTGTAAGAACTGAATATATATGTGTACATGTACTGAATATATTGTGTAAGAACTGAATATATATGCATAAGAACTGAATATATATGCGTAAGAACTGAATATATATGCGTAAGAACGGAATATATTATGCGTAAGAACGGAATATATATGCGTAAGAATGGAATATATATGCGTCAAGAACGGAATATATATGTGTAAGAAATAAATATATATGTGTAAGAACTGAATATATATGCGTAAGAACGGAATATATATGTGTAAGAAACTGAATATATATGTGTAAGAACTGAATATATATGTGTAAGAACTCAATATATTGTGTAAGTACTGAATATATATGTGTAAGAACTGATTAATATATCTATGTAAGAAACTGAATATATATGTGTAAGAACTGTATATATATGTGTAAGAACTGAATATTCTATGTGTAAGAACTGAATATACTATGTGTAAGAACTGAATGTATATGCGTAAGAACTGAAAATATATGCATAAGAACTGAATATATATGCATAAGAACTGAATATATATGCGTAAGAAACTGAATATATATGCGTAAGAACGGAATATATCTGCGTAAGAACGGCAATATATATGCGTAAGAATGGAATATATATGCGTAAGAACGGAATATATATGCGTAAGAAACTGAATATATATGCGAATGAGGTGAATATCTATGCGTAAGAATGGAATATATATGCGTAAGAACTGAATATATATGTGTAAGAAACCTGAATATATTATGCCGTAAGAACGGAATATATATGCGTAAGAACTGAATATATATGTGTAAGTACTGAATATATGAGTAAGAAACTGAATATATATGTGTAAGAACGGAATATATATGTGTAAGAACTGAATATATATGTGTAAGAACTGAATATATATGTGTAAGAACTGAATATATATGTGTAAGAACTGAATATATATGTGTAAGAACTGAATATATATGCGTAAAGAACGGAATATATATGCCTAAAGAACGGAATATATATGCATGAGAACGGAATATATATGCGTAAGAACGGAATATATATGCGTAAGAACGGAATATATATGCGTAAGAACTGAATATATATGTGTAAGAACTGAATATATATGTGTAAGAAACTGAATATATATGTGTAAGAACTGAATATATATATGTGTAAGAACGGAATATATATGTGTAAGAACTGAATATATATGTGTAAGAACTGAATATATATGTGTAAGAACTGAATGTATATGCGTAAGAACTGAAAATATATGCGTAAGAACTGAATATATAGCATAAGAACTGAATATATATGCGTAAGAACTGAATATATATGCGTAAGAACGGAATATATATGCGTAAGAACGGAATATATATGCGTAAGAATGGAATATATATGCGTAAGAACGGAATATATATGTGAAAGAAATGAATATATATGTGTAAGAACTGAATATATATGCGTAAGAAACGGAATATATATGCGTAAGAACTTGAATATATATGCGAAAGAACTGAATATATATGCGTAAGAACGGAATATATATGCGTAAGAATGGAATATATATGCGTAAGAACGGAATATATATGTGTAAAGAAATGAATATATATGTGTAAGAACTGAATATATATGCGTAAGAACGGAATATATATATGTAAGAACTGAATATATATGTGTCAGAACTGTATATATATGTGTAAGAACTGAATATATATGTGTATAGAACTGAATATATATGTGTAAGAACTGAATGTATATGCGTAAGAACTGAAAATATATGCATAAGAACTGAATATATATGCATAAGAACTGAATATATATGCGTAAGAACTGAATATATATGCTTATAACGGAATATATCTGCGTTAAGAACGGAATATATATGCGTAAGAATGGAATATATATGCGTAAGAACGGAATATATATGCGTAAGAACTGAATATATATGCGAAAGAGGTGAATATATATGCGTAAGAATGGAATATATATGCGTAAGAACTGAATATATATGTGTAAGAACTGAATATATATGCGTAAGAACGGAATATATATGCGTAAGAACTGAATATATATGTGTAAGTACTGAATATATGTGTAAGAACTGAAATATATATGTGTAAGAACGGAATATATATGTGTAAGAACTGAATATATATGTGTAAGAACTGAATATATATGTGTAAGAACTGAAATATATATGTGTAAGAACTGAATATATATGTGTAAGAACTGAATATATATGCGTAAGAACGAATATATATGCCTAAGAACGGAATATATATGCATGAGAACGGAATATATATGCGTAAGAACGGAATATATATGCGTAAGAACGGAATATATTATGCGTAAGAACTGAATATATATGTGTAAGAACTGAATATATATGTGTAAGAACTGAATATATATGTGTAAGAACTGAATATATATTTGTGTAAGAACGGAATATATATGTGTAAGAAACTGAATATATATGTGTAAGAAACTGAATATATATCTGTAAGAACTGAATGTATATGCGTAAGAACTGAAATATATATGCGTAAGAACTGAATATATATGCATAAGGAACTGAATATATATGCGTAAGAACTGAATATATGCGTAAGAACGGAATATATATGCGTAAGAACGGAATATATATGCGTAAGAATGGAATATATATGCGTAAGAACGGAATATATATGTGTAAGAAAATGAATATATATGTAGTAAGAACTGAATATATATGCGTAAGAACGGAATATATATGCGTAAGAACTGAATATATATGCGAAAGAACTGAATATATATGCGTAAGAACGGAATATATATGCGTAAGAATGGAATATATATGCGTAAGAACGGAAATATATATGTGTAAGAAATGAATATATATGTGT
>JAWPHD010017969.1:0-42110 GCA_037043455.1 Cyrtodaria siliqua
AAAACTCGAATGTTTTTGACGTCATGCAATTTCCTAAATTCAATCTAACGACAGCTGCTTATTTGCTTTGTTACTTTAAGACTAAATATTAAAAATAGGTAATGTTTATCTAAAATTATAAGAACATTTGATGTGCCCCGCTCTATCGCTAGAGTAACTTTGGCAACTTAAATGGTACATAACATATATTCTAATTTAACATTTTGATATAGTACTCAACGGAGTATATGTTGTTGTACATGTTACATTAATTTAATGGTTATGTGTGAGATAGTAAAGATGTTATAGCAAACGACTACGTAATTCTGGATCACCCATAATATATGTCAAGAAATCAATTGCTTTGCCTGTTAAAAGTACGCATGTTTTTTTGTTTTGTTTTTGTAAATGATGGACTATGTAATTGGAAGTGACTATAACGCAAATTAAACATGTGTCTGAAAAAGGTAGCGACCCAGAAATGACAGATGTTTTTTTTTTGGCAAAACTTGTAAACAAACAACATATTCATTTAACAAATCTCATAAAGGTTACATACTAACTACGCACAACAGAATTGACAACATCTGTTGTTTTTTTGCAAAATGGGATAATGAGAAAAATATACAGAGTACGTCCTTCACATTATCAGGCTATGTTCTCCTAATACTTTCTGTCTCACAACACACCTCGATTTTGTTCTATTTAGTATTATGAATAAAGTTCACAGACGCATTTTGAATGAGATCTCTCCGACTGGTAATTGAGAAAAATGATTTCTCGCTTAAATTCGCGTGAATAGAGATGAAACAGAATTCAGCGTTGATTAAATTTTATCGTACAAATTAAAAAGATGTATATATTGGGTGGTCTTGTTTAATAAACACTGAATTTCGCTTCATCTTTTTCGTGGAATTTAATGAGAGAGAAAACAATCACTTAATACATGTATACTTTCAGCTTTGAAAGGTCTCATTCCAAAAATAGGAATGTGGATTTTATTCATTTAAATTCCGCTCCAATAAACTTTCTTTTATGAAATATACTGAAGGAAATAATAACCGCAACTCGGGAATTTCCGCTATATAATGTATATAAAATATGCTTCTGTAAATGGAATGGTACATGGCTACATTAGACTTTTCCTTTCGGAAAAAAACAACACTAAAACATCACATAACATAACACTCTCAATTTTATCACTTCAAAAGTTCATTATTGATAAAACAGTGTTTTGCACAAGCAGGTGAACAAACTTAGGATGCAAAATTTTGCAAACTTTTTACATTAACTACTGTACTGAAATGGCTCAACTTTTCAGAGCAGAAATTCAACATTAGGAATTTCGTTTTGCAAAGTGCACTTTTTTAAAAAGTCTACAGTTTAGTCTTTTCTCTAACTAGTTGCAATCATTATCTTGGGATTTCACTGTAATATTACACGGAATTAAGTGTTCGGTACATACATTATATAGCGGAAATCTTTGAGTTGCGTTTCTTTTTTTCTTTAGCATATATTCGGAGTATTTATATGTATCGATGTTACACGTGCGAAGGCAAGACAAAATCAAAGTCATATTTTACTAATCGATATTTGCCTGCTATACCGACCTTTTGGATATCCGTCGATATGGAATTACACGTTAAAGCGCTGACAAAAATGCAAAGTATTAAACTGATAGCATTTATCATATTGCGTTTATATCTAACCCTGCAATAAAATAGTTATACAAGCCGAACAGGAAATGTAACATTCAAGGAACATATTCAACAAAGAGAAGGATGGATACAACAATTACAAGGATAAATAAAAGGTAAGGTATATGACATCACAAACATAAAAGGGTTGATAATGCAACCGTGGGTTTATATCAGGTTCTAGGGTGCACCAAAACACAATTTATCTAAATAAAGAAATCCTCTCCAGGATATATTCTCTAACAAATCACGCAGCATTAATAGACAATACAAGTATAACACAAAGCTGATTATGTATAGATGAATATAAAAATGCAAAAGCCTAGAAAACTACAAAGCAAGTACTCAATGACTTGGCAGTGGCCAGAGCAACAAGAGAATAAACCATTTAGGGAACAATAAGACAAGGTTGTAGACAAACATCAATCGTAACCGTCCTCTCAGGATTTAGGTAGACGTTATCATAGGGTCCACGTCTAACCAGCACATTCAAAGAGGAAATAATAGTGGCGAACTGTAAATGGATCAACCACTATACACGCAGTGCGTTACATAATAAGAGGGTCATAAACTCTTTTGACAAAAAAAACTTTATTTTTATACCGTTATGAAAGAGATGTTATGTTGAGTTTGTCATCTGTTAGCCAGAGAGACATTATTGATGAGTTTAATAATACATCTCGGTATCTGAATGACATTGAAAATCCGTTCTTTGCTCATATGGTCTCTAAAATTTAGGATTCCATAGCAGCATTCCTTGATGTTCATCTCTCTGTTTCAAATGATTACATACGTACTAAAATCTATGATAACAGAGCTGACTAACTTGACATCGTTAACTATCCACATTTAGATGGGGGCGTACCTCGGGCTACATCATACGGGGTTTGTATATCCCAGATAATTCGTTTTGCTAGGGCATGTATCGATGTTAAGGATTTCAATTAGCGAAATCAAGTTAGTATTCTTCATCAAGGTTAAACTACGTAGATCTTTCTCAAAGTTCTATTCCGTAACGAATCCTGCTGGAATGGTACAACACCAACCTAAACACATTTCTGCGACTAGGAATATCACAACCGTTATTCTATGGAGATGTGTTCTATCGACTTCACAAAACTAATCAGGAAATTTGTCAGAAAAGGATATGACCTTTTAGTATTACAACGCACTTCATGCTTGGTGATTGGCCTCTCTACAGTCAGTCACTACGCTTCACTTTTATCACGTGTGATGACCTGACAACCTCGTGGAACTACATGACTGCATCTTCTGAAACCCTGAAATGGAGTTGATGTATGAACTTTCGTCCTTCGGATTTTCGGGACGTACCCTAGATAGACTATTTTTCTCTTTGGTTGCAACTTTTGTGGTTGTTCAGTACAATTCTGGATACATCCTGAGGTGTTTCTTATATGTTTTTTTTTATTTACAATACTATATACGTGTGCCGTTTCCTTATTTCTCTGGATGTGGATTTTTTGTCAGAGATTTCCTTTTGATGGGATGTTCTTTTACACGGTCTTCTCCATTTCAGCACTGAAGACAGGATAATAGTGAGTTTGTGTACGCTTAAAATAGCCTAAAGCTAACCAGTGGGCCATATTGCCTACAGACCTTTCCAAAGTCGTTAACCCTGTCTTCCCCACTGTTTGTTGCGTGTACTTTCCTCTTTATTGTAGAGTTAATTGTCTCTTTGTTTGTGGTACAGTGCGGATCTACGGTACCATTGCGTTTGTGTGCTATGATTTCTATAGGACCTTTTTTTTTTATTATTTTAGCAAGTTTGATAAAGAGAATATGAAAGTGATCATGAGTACGGATCTTACGAAGTTTTAAATAAGTCATCCTAGAAGTAAGGTTGTGACAGTCCTTGTCCAAGAAAAGTTTTTAAATGATGTTTATATTTTAAAAGCAGATCAGGAAACGTATTGAAAAGGAATAACATTATTAGTCGCAGTTAGATTTATGACTGAAATAAACTATTTATATTTCCTTTATAGGTTATATGGGAAGACCCGGTAAACCTGCTTTACCAAAGTCATACTTGCCGAAACCAATGCTTCCAAGGAAACCATACTCTGGTGGATTATTACCAAAGTGGAAACGAAAACTTCCAAAGAAACCATTCTCTGATGGATTATTACCAATGTCACCCTTACCGCAACCAAAACTTTCAAAGAAACCATTCTCTGATGGATTATTACCAAAGTCACCCTTACCGCAACCAAAACTTTCAAAGAAACCATTCTCTGATGGATTGTTGCTAAAATCATACTTAACGAAACCAAAACTTCCAAAGAAACCATTCTCTGGTGGATCGTTACCAAAATCCTACTTAACGAACCCAAAACTTCCAAAAAAAACATTCTCTTGTGGATCGTTACCTAAAGCATACTTAACGAAACCGAAACTTCCAAAGAAACCATTCTCTGGTGGATGGTTACCAAAATCATATTTAACGAAACCAAAACTTCCAAAGAAACCATTCTCTGGTAGATGGTTACCAAAATCATACTTAACGAAACCAAAACTTCCAAAGAAACCATTCCCTGATGAAGTATTACCAACATCATACTCACAGAAACCAATGCTTCCTAAGAAACCATTCTTTGATGGAGTATTACCAAAAAAGAGTAGTATGATAATGGATCTTTGGAAACGGCCGACTTCATACTCACAGAAACCAATGCTTCCGAAGAAACCATTCTCTGGTGCGTTATTAAAAAATCCGTATTTACCGAAATGCTACTATTGCTTGATTTACAGAGAGTTTGAATTGGGTGGTGTTAAACTAGACTATTTTTTCTGATCTATGCTTGTTTGCACTTCTCTCATTTTTTATGAGCTATACCTTTTTCCTTTTATTTACTTTTATGATACATGTTTTTTAATTCACACCAACATTTTTATCCATGCTTATTTGTACTCCACTTCCATTTTTACCCATACGTATCCGGTACAAGTGGGCGTGAGAGATACTACAAATTATGATTACCTGTCATGAATAGACTCAACAAAACCGAGTCTGCGACTTTTTAAACTTGTTTGAGCTCTTTGCTTCCAAGCAATCTCCTTTTCAGAATGTATTGACATTCCCGCTAGCGTTTGTTTAGTGCTGTGTGGTGGCCGTAAAAAGTCGCACGACTGTAGATCAATATTGTCATTACTTATTGATCCTTTGGGATCATCAAGCCCACTCGTTATGTCTTTGAAATAGAATACCACTCAAGCCGGTGCTAGCGGGCGTTAGAGGTGTTGCCAATTAGGTTACTTCTCATGAACAGACTTAATAAAACCAAGTCTGCAACTTTTTTCTCTTTTTTGTATTTGTTGCTTCCAAGGGATCTCCTTTTTAATATGTATTAACATTCACACTAGCGTTTCTATGGTGCCGACTACAAGCAGTAGTGTTATTACTAACTGATCCTTTAGAATCGCCAAGCCCAATCATTGTGTCTTTAAAGCAGAATACCGCTTAAGCCGCGGCTATTGGCCATGAGAGGTGTTGCAAATTATACTACCTCTCATGAACAGACTCAATAAAACCGAGTCTGCTACCTTTCTCTCTTGTTTGTGCTTGTTGCAGCTTCCAAGTGATCTCATTTTCATTACGTATTTACTTGTATCTATGTTTGATATACTCCACTTACATTAGTATATATATGATGTTGTTTCATACTCCGATATAATTTTCTGGTCTATGCAGTTTACATTTTTTTTCCTGATCCATCCTTTTATATTTTATATTTGTTAAGATCAATGTTGTTTTTGCTGTTTTATGATTTGCTTATTTTTTTAATAAATGATATTTTACACATTGTTTCTTCTTTTGTATTCTCGTTTAGAACCCAATTTATTCCTCAGGTCTACACGTTTATTTATTTTTATACTGCTTTGCACGTCTCTGACCTGGTCAGTAGTTTGTTATACTGCTTTGCACGTCTCTGACCTGGTCAGTAGTTTGTTATACTGCTTTGCACGTCTCTGACCTGGTCAGTAGTTTGTTATACTGCTTTGCACGTCTCTGACCTGGTCAGTAGTTTGTTATACTGCTTTGCACGTCTCTGACCTGGTCAGTAGTTTGTAATACTGCTTTGCACGTCTCTGACCTGGTCAGTAGGTTGTTATACTCAGCTTCCTTAACACTCCATTTACTTATTGCGCTTGTTTTTTAAAATACGATGACGGTTTCAAAGTTTAATAAATTAAAATTCCAAAAAGACATTTCTACATAACTTTTCGTCGGTTCTATAAGTCTTTTTAAAGCGAAATAATTTAGTAATTCGGAATAAAAACAGGGAATGTGTTTTCGTATATTTTTGAAAACTGTTTTCCTCTCCGCAAAGCAAATTGTACATGATATGTAATAATGAGAAATGGAACTTGGATGGCTGTGGTGTGTTAATGCTATACATTTTTTCCGATCTTTGGAGATCGCTGAGCCCGATATTTAAAGATATCGGTGATATATTCTCAAATACGTTCGTTTCTTCGAATAGGTGGTTCCACTAATCCAGCCTTTAAATGTTCTGAGTATTGTTTAATAACCCATAGGATATGTTGCCTGCTTTTTAATTTAGTATCTTTACCTGTAATACGTAGGCTTTATAACTTCTGTTCCCAACTAAATTCCATTTTTTTTATTTCGCCCATTATTTTCTCGTCTAGAAACTGTGACCATACGCCGCTGGCCATGGAATGGTGCGAACATACTTTATTGAAGGTTCCATGTGCACCGTCATATGCATACCATCTTCGGGAAGGCTCAAATTTCTGTACTATTGACTTTTAAATATTGCTCAACCCGGGGCTAGAGGGAGCACTTTTAACTACCTCTCTATCTTCACTAGTCTCAATCAAAACGAGACTGCAATATTGTTTGTATTTAGAGTGTTCGACGATTTCCAAATTTCTCTTTTCATACTTTTTTCATCCTCGAATTTTGCATCTATGTGTTATATTTATATTGCATGTTAATGTTGCCTTGTTTGTTAGAGAATATACCCTGGCGGGGATTTCTTTATTTACACTGTCTGTTGTATTGGGATGACAATGGGGGGTAAGAGTGAAGTTTAGTGCACCCTAGAACCTGGTTTAAACCCCAAACGTCCGTTTTGCCACTGACATTTCAAAGGCGGTAGCGCTTTAGTCAGGCTGTTTGTGTTTGTGATGTCATATGCCTTGTTTCATTTACATCGCAATTGATGTTGCTTTAATGCGTGTTTTCGGTTGACTGTATTTTGTGAAAGCTTCATTTTCTGTTCGATAACTACTTTATTTGCTTCTGCTTTATTACGTACTCTAACTAAAGTATTCCGACATGCTTTATTACTTGCTCTAACTAAAGTATTCCGACATGCTTTATTACGTGCTCTAACTAAAGTATTCTGACATGCTTTGTTACGTGCTCTAACTAAAGTATTCCGACATGCTTTGTTACGTGCTCTAACTAAAGTATTCCGACATGCTTTGTGTTTACAAAGCGTATTAAACAAACGTATGTAACTATAAATTTGCTTTGCAATTACTCAATTAGTTAATATTAGTTAATATTGTAACTGTATATGAATTCACAGCAGTGATGTTATATCCACGTCTTATGACAACCTAATGTATTTAAGCGATCAAATTTAACGCAATGTGCCATTTACTTTATCAAAATCGATATACGACGCTCTGATTTACAGTCAGGCATTCTAGGGACTTCTTGATAATATGCTGTATTAAAGCTGTACAGTCCCTATTTTAACTGGTAATAACTCATGAATATGAATGAGTCACGTGTGAAGTAGTTTCAAATCGACGAACACTTCAAAAGTCGGTATATAAGCAGAAATCGATACGTAAAATTTTACATTTTTATTTAGCCTCCGTACAGGTAACATCGATAAATATATGCCTCCAGAATATATATGTGATAAAAAAATAGTTGCCCGGAATGAACCACAGCCTTGCACTTATAAGATTTAAAAGATGTACGCTGAACCTCTAGACCACTGCTATTTATTGGTATTTTGTAGCCTTTTTAACACTAAATAGGCATTACGTAATAACAAGAGCGCGCACACAAACTCATCAAGCGCTAAATAACAATTCGAGATATGGTTGATTTGAGTCGAAGTATTAGTTTCATATTGATAATATACAGTATTATACCAGGCAATGTTAATTTACGCGTGCGACAATATGGACTGCATATTTATTGATCCATCTTTAGTTGCGTTCAAATATGTTAAGTTATTTAGCCTCATAATATATGGTAGTTAGTATACTATTTTAAGTAGCGTTATAGTTCAGTGGATACAGCACCGGACTTGAAATCAGAAGGTCGTGTGTTCGAGCCCCGAAAGAAGCTAACTTTATTTCTGTAAAAATAACTGTTACCTGTGTATAGGTACGATGTGCACTGGTCGATGTATATACAGTAAATGATTTCTTGCGCTATATTTGCTCGCTTAAATACCCGATTTCGACATGAGCTGGTGAAAATAAAGTTACAAATAAAGACACGCCTACAAAGAAGAAATCGATTGATATAGGGACTCTGTAGCTTGTATTAAGTACCATTAATTACGATGAAAAAATAATGTAACATAGTGAACGCACCTTAAGATGCATCAATATATAGTCCTTTAGTCGCACATGTCAACTAACATTTAATACGTTTGTGCTAGTTATTGTGTAATTGCCTATTTAGTGTAAGGCATAATACAACGTATCAAGCATATTGGCGATGAAGTGGTTATCTGGTATATGTATTGCAGAACAAATAAGATCGCAGGGTCACTGTTCTGGACACTATTTTTGTATGAAATATATACGGAAACCGTATATGTATCGTTATAACCTGTACGAAGTCTACAAAACAAAATAAAAATACAACAGTTTATTTACGAATCCACTTCTTGCTTTTATACAGTTCGTCGAGCCTCTTAACGGTAAAAGCATATGCTCCGTAGCTGCGCTACCACAACTTTAAAGTAATAAACTGAAAGCATCTATCATTGTTTGTGTTTACACCAAACCCTGTTATTAAAGTGCAAAACGTAAGTCAACAGTATTAGGAATAGAAATGCATTAAAATTTTCAGTTAGTTTTATGAATGATAAAATAATCTTTGTATTTATTTTATAGGCTATTTGGGAAGACCAAGTAAATCTGCTTTACCAAAGACATACTTGCCGAAACCAATGCTGCCAAAGAAACCATTCCCTGGAAGACTTTTTCCAAAACCCTACATACCGAAACCAGTGCTTCCAAAGAAACCATACTACGATGGATTATTAACAAACTCATACTTACCGAAAAAAATGCTTCCGAAAAAATCAATCTCTGGTGGACTGTTACCAAACCTGTACATACCACCGAAACCACTGCTTCCAAAGAAACCATTCTCTGGTGGATTATTACCAAAGGCATACTTGCCGAAACCAATGCTTCCGAAGAAACAATTTTCTAATGGATTATTACCAAAGGCATACTTGCCGAAACCAATGCTTCCGAAGAAACCATTTTCTGATGAATTATTACCAATGGCATACATGCCGAAACCAGTGCTTCCGAAGAAACCATTTTCTAATTCGTTACTTGATCTACAGGGCGATGGTTATGAACGATCGGATCCGCCATGGATTAAAAAGCTACTGGGAAGCACAGTAGATGGACTACCGAAAATTGGAGGACAAGCTGGCTTTCCAAGACATGGTGGAGCTGGAACCGAGCAACCGTTTTCAAACGGTTTACGAAGTGGATTGGGTCGGGATTCAGCAGAAAGCACGCATGAGTCGGTCAATTCGTGGAATGATCCTCTAAGTGGAAGACTATTTCCAACTGATTATACAGGGGGTGAACTGGTATTAGATTCGTCATCGGGTCATTACATTCACAAGGCGACGCAATTGACCGGGGCAGTCGGTCCAATCGAAACAATTAGCCCAGTCATCAATCCAGTCGGACCTGTTGGTCATCAAGTTGCAAAGGAATCCCATTCGGTAGCTAAATCAGCAATTGAACATAACTTAATGGACGAAGCTAATCATATGGTTAGAAAAACTGTTGACGGAGTGAGTCCATTAGGTCTGAGTGGAATGGGTCCTGGAGTTGAACACCACGGCATGATGAAATCAACTGATCATAAGACCCAGAAATCTATGAGTAACATAGATGGAGAGGGCAACATCGGGGAAATTGGTGGGATAAAAATGAACTTAGGTGCTGCAAATTTATTGGATTTGCAAGGAGGTCATTTCGGAGAAGATCCACCATGGATTAAAAAGTTACTGGGGAGCACATTAGATGGACTACCGAAAATTGGAGGACAGGGTGCCTTTCCAAGACATGGTGGAGCGGGAATAGGACAACAATTTGCAAACGGTTTACGAAATGGATGGGGTGGTGATCCAGCAGAACGCCAACATGAGTCAGTCAATTCATGGAATGATCCTCTAGGTGGAAGACTATTTCCGACAGATTATACAGGAGGTGAACTGGTAATGGACACGCCATCGGGTCAGTATATTCATATGGCGGCGAAATTGGCCGGGGCAGACGGTCCAGTCAACGGCCCGGTTGGACCTGCTGGTCATCAAGTTGCAAAGGAATCCCATTCTGTAGCTAAATCAGCAATTGAACACAACTTAATGAACGAAGCTAGTCATATGGTCAGGAAAACTGTTGACGGAGTGAGTCCATTAGACCGTAGCGGAATGGATCCTAGAGATGGCATAACACCGATTGGGACAGTCGGGCCAATAGAACAAATAAATAAAATTGGGCCTATAGGTGGACCAAAAGCAGATCTGATGGTTGATCCATTTGATGTACACGGTTCTGCTGGAAATATAGGGATTTCCATTTCGAAAGTTACATCCGGTGTCCACAAAATCGCCAATAACCCCGTGAATAATGTTCATAAGGTTGCAAAGTCTGGTATGGCATCCGCCGGGCATGACCCACTGGCACTGCAAATAGGTACTGGCATTGCCAAGGAGGCAGCTCGACATTCATCAAATGCCGTAGATACACTTTCAAATGGCGGAGTATCAAGAGGTGACCCCTTTGCACTAGCCGCTGCTAAAGGACTTGCCATGGAAGCAGTTCATGTTGCAGGGAAAACGCTAAGCATAGGCAACGAAAAGGCAGAAACAGGCGTTTTAGATGGAAGTATGTACGGATATGGCGGCATACCTAAAACTCCTATTGTCCCGAAGCACCCTGTTATGCCTGATAAAAAAAGAAATAGTTATGGTTATGGAAGGCCAAGAGGATAACCTGATAGGCGTTGAGTTTTAGTTTTCAATAACGTTTAAATTTTTAGAAAATGGAAACCAATTATAATGCTTATACATGACATGTCTTCGAATCTATCGTAATTGTAATTAGATTTAGATCGGGAATGTTTTTATCTCATTGATTAATTGAATTCGTTTCTGTCTCAAATGTCCATTGTCTGATATTTAAGGGCGTTCCGTAAGCTATCCACACAATGTTATCTCTTTATTTATTCATATATATTAGTAATAAATATAAAAAGATCGGACAGGGAAAGTAGCATTCAAGGAGGACAGTAAACCACAAAACACAGAAACAAACATGCAAACAGACAAACAAGAAGACAAAAGTAATTATAAAAGCAAACGAGATCATAAACATAAAAGGGTTGACAATAGGGCTACCGCCTTGGAACGGTCAGTGACAAAGTTGGCCACTGGGGGTTTAAACCGGTTCTAGGGTGACCGAACCTCACACTTACCCTACTGTCATCCCATTAAAACAGGACAGTGTAAATAAAGAAATCCCCGCCATGATCTAATCTCTAATAACCAACAAGGCAGCATCAATAGGCAATATAAGTAAAACACAAACATGCTCGTGTAAATATAATACCAAAAAACAATAGCATAGAAAGCCACAATGAAGGTACACAATGACTTGGCAGAAACCAGAGCAACTAGAGAATAAACCGTTAAGGGCACGACAAGAAAGATCATAGACAAACATCAAACGTCACCGTCCCAATGGGCTTTAGGTAGGCGTATCATAGGGTCCACATCGTACAATTAAAGAGGAAAGCATAGTGGCGAACTGTAAAAGGGTCCACCACCAAGCATGATGTACGTTGCAAAATGATAGGGTCATAACCTCTTTTGATAAACTTTTTAACAAGTTTAACAAAGATAGTATGAAAGTGATCATGACCAAGTATCTTACGAAGTTTATAAATCACATCACCATAGAAGTCAGGTTGTGATAGTTCGTGTCGCAGAAGAGTCCTGAAATTACTTTTATATTTGGAAAGAAGATCAGTGTTACGACAATAAAATTTTGCAAAGGTTCTACGAAGTTTATGGTAACGGTAACCCTGATTGAGTAGCTTTTTAGTTATACAAAGATTACGAATATTGAAGTCCTCAACTCGAGTACAAGCTCTTGAAAAACGAATAAGTTGAGACACATACACCCCATAAAAAATTGCTCGGGGAACATCCCCATCCAAGTGGGGGTAATTAACAATGTCTAAATTAAAAGCATCTCTTTTGTCATAGATTTTGCTAATTATTTCACCATTTTCCATCGAGAGATCTAAATCAAGAAAAGAAGCGTTATTATCAGATATATTAGCTTTATTTAGCTGAAATTTTTTAGGATAAATATTATCAACCATAGTTGGAAAGAAAGGGTTGTCAATGTTCAGTATGTCATCCAGATACCGAGAGGTGTCATTAAAAGCTTCAATAACAATGCCTGGGTATCTGGTGAAAGACTCAACATGAAGTTGACGATATTGTAAGCTGACGGTATTATAAATGCCATTACGCCAATGTCGCATGCGCATGTGCTTGGAGATCATGGAAGTTGGACATATATTTGAATGTGTAACAGACTGGCGCATCGAATATCAGACTGTAAAAACAAATATTATATATATATATTATATTCATTACATTAATCCTTTTTACTGGGTTATAAATATTGCATAGGGCTAACTCGCAATGAATAGTATGTTCTAAAACAAACTGAAACGGTCAATGATTTCAGGCAAACACAGTATAAAACATCAAAGTACTGAAAATACAGAATGGACATATTGGTTGCAGCGCATAATATCCTGATAAATGACGATATATAATCTGCTAACGTTTCCTAAAGATAGGGCGGACGATAAACGTTGTATCGTATACAGTATCATTAATAGAGTAAAGGGGATTCCAAATGTTGTATTATCTGGAATCAATGTAACAAAGGCAGGATCATGAGATTAGATATTAGCTTACAAACTCATTTTTATCATTATTATGGGCGATACATTTGCGAAAAACGAGTTAAGTACAGTACAGTAGAAATGTCAATTCTTCGTGTCAATTTTTGTCCAAATTTGTTTGTTTTTCAAAACGTTGGTATGAAATTTATATCCTTAACTTGGACATACCTTAACAAACAAAAATGAATCGTAGTTTATTGAACTCGTCGTAGAAGTTATGGTGAGTTAAAACAGCAACTTCACCATACTGAACCGATGACGGGCCAACATTACATATGAGTTGTTTTTTCTCTATACACTTTGATTATAAGGCATAGCGTATAGAAAGAAATATAAAAAGATCGGACAGGCAAAGTAGCATTCAAGGAGGACAGTCAACCACAAAACACAGAAACAAAAACGCAAATAGACAAACAAGAAGGCAATAGCAATAATAAATGCTAAAGACATCACAAACACAAAAGGGTTGACAATAGGGCTACCGCCTTGGAACGGTCAGTGGCAAAGTAGGGGTTTAAACCGGTTCTAGGGTGCACTAAACCTCACACTTACCCTACTGTCATCCCATTAAAACAGGACAGTGTAAATAAAGAAATCCCCACCATGATCTAATCTCTAACCAACAAGGCAGCATCAATAGGCAATATAAGTAAACACAAATATGCTCGTGTAAATATAATACAAAAAAACAATAGCCTAGAAAGCCACAATGAAGGTACTCAATGAAGTCTTGTTTTGTCGTAAATATATTATTTCATTTCATCTCGAAGTGAACAAACTCTCATGTTTTGACCCATGCTTTGTTATGCTGTTATTCACTCCAAACAACAACTAGCCTGCATTTATTGATACGACTAATATTATTGTGTCACGTGATTACGGATATCAGCTTGCAAGCATAGTTTAGCATAGTTTACCAAAGTATTTAACGAGTCTCAACTGTGCCGAAGAAGGTTGCAGAGTTATGTAGCTTGTGTTTGGCATTTTATCTATTGACACTGTATTCATGTGTGAAAAAGAGTATGATAATGGACCTTTGGAAACGGCTGAGCACGACACATACGAAATATTGCAGTCTCAGTTTGATTGAGACTGTAGTGAAGTTTCATCCAATCTCGGTTTAACAAATATCAGCTTATATTCACATTTTTGACACAATTTGATTAGGATAAAATTGTCGTGGCAAGTTTTCTACTTACAAAGAATATGCAAATTATCTTTTAACAGGACATGTTTCGTCTGGCGTGGCTGTGGGTGTTGGTGTGGGCGACCGTTAGCAGAGGTGTCCCTAAAAACGCTCAGACAATTTTACTCAAATTCCACATGGATGCTCCTGATAGGACTGGGACCTTGTTGTTCCGATATTCAAGATGGACGTCATATTCACAATAGCCAGAACCTTTAAACATTGTCTTTTCCAGAACGGCACAAATGAGATATAGGGTCCTATAGAAACCACAGCGTCCGAACGCAATGGCATCGTAGGTCCGCACTGTGCTGCAAACAAGGACTTTATAATACAATGAAAGAGACAAAAAACAACAGAAAGGGTGGTGAAGACAGGGTTACCGACTTGGAACGGTCAGTAGGCAATAAGGCCTACTGGTTAGCTTGAATCGATTTTATATGCGCACAATCCTCGCTATTATCCTGTCTTCAGCGCCAAAATATACAAGACAGTGTAAACAAAACTACATCCCATCAAAAGGAATTCTCTAACAATAAAGTCCACATCCAGAGAAACTAACTAAAGAAACACATACAAAATAATAAACATCTCAGGATGTATCCAGAATCTTACTGAACAACCATAGTAGTTGCAGCTAAAGAGAAAACCAATCTAGGGTACGACCAGAAAAGCCGAGGGACGAAAGCTCATGCACCATTCTCCCTTAGTTGGGGTTTTAGTAGGTACAATCATACATTCCCAAGAGGTAGTCCAGTCATCATTTTGACAAATTTAGAGAAGCCAGAGCAACAAGAGAATAAACCATTTAGGGCACCACAAGACAAGATTGCAGACAAACACCGTCCTCTTGGGTTTTAGGTAGACGTCATCACAGGGTCAACAGCCTGTCCGGTCATCGCACAAGTAAAGAGGAAAAGTAGCAAGGACGAGAGAATATCTCTTGTCATAGATTGGGTAATTAATTCACCATTTTCGACAGAGAGATGTAAATCTGTTTGCGTGTTTGTTTCTGTGTTTTGTGGTTGACTGTCCTCCTTAAATGCTACTTTCCCTGTCCGATCTTTTTATAAATCAATCACCATATATAAGTGAGGTTATGATAGTTCTTGTAGCAGAAAAGTTCTTAATTACTTTTATATTTTAAAAGTAGATCAGGGTAACGATAATAAAATGCTGCAAAGGTTTTTCGAAAAATGCATGAAAAGAGAAATTTGGAAATCGTCGAACACGTTAAATACAAAAAATATTGCAGTCTTGGTTTGAAAAAGATTCATGAACGGTAGTGAAACGTTCTCGCTACAGTTCACGCCCTCCAGCCCCGGATTGAGCAAAACTCAATATGTATAATGTCAACAGTACAGAAATTTAAGTCATCCCGGAGATGGTATGCCTATGACGGTGAACACTGAACCTTCAATGCGGTATGTTCACAACTTTACATGGCCAGAGGCGTATGGTCCCAGTTTCTATCAAAACGCTTTGTCCTAAACGAGAAAACAATGGTAGAAATAAACAAATGGATTTTAGTTGGGAGCAGAGGTTATGAAGCCTGTGTATCACAGGTAACAGTTAAAAGACTAAATTAAAAAGCAGACAACATAATTAATAACAGTTCTGTTTATGGGGTAGCCCTGCCGGAGTAAATCTTAGTTATTCAAATATTACGAACATTAAAGTCCTCAACTCGACTACAAGATCTATAAAAACGAATAAGTTGAGAAACATAGCTCGGGGAACATCCCCATCTAAATGGGGAAAATGAACAATATCAAAATTAAATCATCTCTCTTGTCATAGTAATTATTTCACCATTTTTACTAGAGAGGTGTAAGAAAAGAAGGGACAGTATCAGAAATGTTATTTTGTACCGGTCCTTTGGGACAAACGAGCCCAATATAGGTGGCTTTAAAGTAGAATACCGCTTACGCCGGTAATAGGGGCATTAGAGATGTTGCTTCTAACATTACTTCTTATGAACAGGCTCAGTAGAAACCGAGTCTGCTGCTTTATTCTCTTAACTGTGTTTGTTTCTCCCAAAGGATCATCTTTATCAGTATTTATTGAAGTTCCTTAGGATTGATATTATTAACCGTAGTAGGAAAGAAAGGATTGTCAATGTTCGATATGTCATCCAGATACCGAGAGGTGTTATTAAAGGCTTCAATTACATCTGCCTGAGAATCGGATGAAAGATCCAACATGAAATCTCTTTCATAGCAATGCAAGAACAAATCTACGACAAGAGGTACACAGTTTGTACCCATAGAGATACCAACAATTTGTTTATAAACCGTAGTTCCATACCTGCAGAAATATTATCTAATAGGAAACTGAGTGCTTCACAAACTTTGAGAACTCTTCTGCGACGAGGACTATCACAATCTGACTTATATGGTGATGTGATTTACAAACTTCCTTGGTCATAATCACTTTCAAACCATCTTTATTAAACGTGTTAAACAGTTTATCAAAAGAGGTTATGACCCTATCAATTTGCACCCACTTCATGTTTAGTGTTTGACTTATTTACAGTTCCTCACAATGCTTTCCTCTTTGATTGTGCAGTGACCGGACAGATCGTGGACCATATGATCACGTCTACCTAAATCCTTATAGGACGGTAGCGTTTGATGTGTGTCTTTAATCTTGTCTTGTCGTACCCTTAACGGTTTGTTCACTTGTTGCTTCTGTGTTTTTTTATATTATATACACGTGATCATTTATGTGTTTTCCTTATATTGCCTATTAATGCTGCCTTATTTGTTAGAGATTATAACCGGGCGGGGATATCTTTATTTACACTGTCACGTTTACTGGGATGATAATAGGGTAAGAGTGAGGTTTGGTGCACCCTAGAACCCGGTTTAAACCCCAAGCGGCATGTTTTCCACTGACCGTTTCATGCGGTAGCCGTGTTGTCAACTACTGTGTGTTTGTAATGTATTATCTTGCCTTTATTCATCTTTATATATAGTGATTCTTTGTTTCTTTTTGTGTTTGTTGTTGACTGTCGTCCTTGAATGCTTCTTTTCCTGTTCTATTTCTATATCTGCTTTTTCTTGCCGGGTCCACATAGTGTAATTGTCTAAACTTCCTTAATATTGTTACAGGCCAAAATGTAGTTATTTCTCTAGCGAAAGTTGTTTTGAATAAGAGCAATAAGTTTGTCTTTGGTTAGGTGAGGTGGTAAGGTTGTATATAGTTTAAAGAAGTCATCAGTACTGATAGATGAAAATTGACGTTTATTGCACATTTTATCAAGGACGTTTCCTGAATTTTAATGGACCAAAATAAATTAATCCCAAAGTTTTCATAAGCTTTATCACAACATTGTTTAAGTGATCTTCACGGCAATAAGAAAAAAAGTTAAAAGTTCAGAGATGCGTGTAGTGAAATAAAGCGGGGTTTATACGGCTTTTTATGTAATTTAAGAATCCAGTACATAGTTGGCTGTTTTATTTCCTTATTGTCTACACCAGTCTTGATAATAGTGCACCGAGTGATATGTGTGGGAACAACATCATCCTCAGTAGATTGAACTGGATTATACGAATTAGTGCTACCGAGTTTCAGAGATAAAACATTTATGTAACGTAGGCGTCATAAAATACTTACATTATTAGCTGCTTTATCAGCAAGAACTAAAACAAATGTATTGTGAAATTCTTGAATTCCCTATTTGTAATTACGAAGCGAAAACCTATGTCTCAATGGAAGTAAAAATGGCTTAGCATTAACAAAGTTAACAAATGCATCTATAATTTCAAGAATTGACTTTTTCCAAGTAGAAAGAGAGCATGTTCTCTACGACACCATGATAGGGCGAACTGAGAACGACATTCATTAAAATTAATGGTAATCTAAACTTCGGGCCTTTAGAAAACAAATGCCGAATACGTTTATCTACAATATCAAAATTACCTTTGATGACAAGACCTGATGGAGCCTAGTCAGAAACTATTTTGTTGTAGTTGAAACTAATATTTCTAATTGTTTATTTTTTATACTTATAACAAATTATAGGACCTTCTGATTTTTGAAATATTTAGGAATAGAATCAACTATATGATTATCTCAAAAAATACTTGGCATGTCAATGAAATCAATACCTTCATTACGATATATTATTTTTAGGGAATGTCTGACGTGATCAGACTGCTTGTCAATATGGGGTCGCAGAACATGTAGTGTGTACCTTTGAATTATGGAAGCAGAGTTATACAAGGGATCTGTACGTATTCAAATTGTGCCTGCTTCCTCGTCGATCAACTTAAGTAAGAAATGGACATAGAGGTTAAACGTGCAAGCATATTGCCAGACTGTTTTAAAATCAGAGACTGACATAGTTACATGCGATTTACGTTTGATAATACCGTTACGCGACTTAGAGTTACGCTTTTGAGTAAAGACAATATAGAAAACATGCCAATATTAGGCTTTTTGAAATATTGTTGATACATATCGTCATTACGGCCGAGTGGATATGGTGTCTGCAAGTTTTTCATCCACTTTATTTGTGCAATATGTCTAACTTTTATTTTGTTAAGTTTTTAGTAACATCATTATCATAAAATATGTGTTCAACCAGTTGAACTGTAACGTTACTAAAATATGACCTGACTAACGAAAGTGTTGGTAGAAGCAATTTTTTTTAACTTTTTAAGATTGCCTGCATTAAATTTATGTTCACAAAATCGAACTTTTACTCCAAAGTGCAATTTCAACGTTTAATAAAGTAAATGTTTTGGGTGAGTTATTAAAATCTAATTTTGCCCAAGCCCAAGATTATCAATTACTGTATTCTTTACCTGTGGTAAGCAATTTGCTTCTAAGGTACATTTTGATTGTCTTCCTGGGTAGAACCAGTACTAAGCAATGCAGATAAACTTTCTTGCTTAGGGACACGACACATATGGTTATGGCGTGGATCGAACCCAAGACCTTTGGATCATGGGTTCAACGCCCTACCAGTAGACCACAGCGCTCCACTCTCAACACCAACATTCCGATACTTAATTCAACAAATTCAAATACTGTGTATTGTTCACGAAGCCAGGTTATTGATATCTTGTTCAATTTGCACACATATCTGAGCAAAGAAGCAATCCTGTAAGACGATTATACAGAGTATGAAGTATATACAATATACCCTATCATTTGTATCATGGAATGACTTTATCTTTTTAAAAGAGAAAGTTGACTTTGCCAGATATATTGGGACAGCCTCATGCTTCAATCAGAAATGGAAAGATTTGTTAAAATAAAATACAGACATGTTTAATACAAATGTATCACGCATATTGTTTTATCAAGTTGTGGCGAATTATACAAATTATAAACGGCCATACTTGGAGTATACGCATTTACACGAACACATGTATGTCACTGATGTTAGTTATGTATTATATGTTTTGCTCGTTGTTCAACGTAAGTTGTCAACGTTTAGGCTCTAGGTGGTGGTCTATTTTGAGTGGTGGAAGTATAAGTCTAGGACAAAGTGGGATTCGAACCAGCAGCGGTGAGAGGCGAGATGGTTTCAAACACTACGTCTTTACCATCCCGGCCAGAGATCTAAAAACTTTTAAAAAAAAAATCATGCTTGTTTAGAGTTTACTGGTAATTCTGTATACTAGTCATGCACTGTATAATTACAGAGTTTAAACTTAATATATTTTTACTATACATGTATTTATATCTTACTGTTTAATGTGTGTTTATGTATTTATTATAATATTCCATTTAAAGTGACTTGAAGGCCCAATGTGGTAATATAACTTTAATTTTATAATACGTTTGTACATAACACAATGTCACTATAATAAAATATTTTTATCATATCTTTATATGACAAATAAAGGAGATATCTGTAAAATAATCGTGCATATAGTTTTTGTGTATGACATTTAGAGTATTACACCATAGCACGTGTTTCGATAGAGATTTATTCTAATAATGTAATAAAACGCAACAATACATACATTGTTCATGACCTACAGCTGTTAGAGGTAGAAGATAGATAACTCGTTCGCGTTTACCATGGACATCACTTGACAGGATTACCGAACTTGCTGAATGATAAAAGTTTGTATTAACATTTTTTCCAGTAACTTTAACCTAAAAAGAAAACAATCGTTTACAAAGGTTATGATGTACAGTTTACAGTTTAGTAACCTCATATTTGTGTTAGATGATGCTACTTTATTAAAACTCTTTTTTAAAATGTACCCGTTTATATGTATTACTAAGTAAATGTGAATGCCTCTCTATGATATAGGTTATAATTAATCGTAAACTGAAACAATTATAAAATATGTATATGTTAGACTATTCAACGGACTCAACTCCTGTATGATATCATTTCAACAGTAATCGTATTTAATATTGAATGACTTATAATAATGCTTACACTGTCCAGTTTTAATGGGATGACAGTAGGGTAAGTGTGAGGTTTGGTGCTCCCTAGAACCGGTTTCACCCCCAGTGGCCTACTATGCTACTGACCGTTCCAAGACGGTATCCCTATTGTCAACCCTTTTGTGTTTGTGATGTCGTTTGCATTTATTATTACTTTTGCCTTGAAGTTCTTGTTTGTCTGTTTGCATGTTTGTTTCTGTGTTTTGTGGACATCCTTGAATGCTACTTTCCTGTCCGATCTTTTTATATTTCTTTTTAATAAACTAAACAAGACAATATGGGTGTGATTTGCGTTTGCAGCAAGACATTTTAATCAACTCAGTATACATGGCAAATCAGTAGGCCATGGACTCTGCTGGCGGTGGTAAGGACTGGTTCCTGTAGACCCTGGACTCTGCTGGTGGTGGTAAGGACTGGTTCCTGTAAATTGCTCCAGTGCAACAATTACCCGCCATATATTTGCACTACTAACCACGAATCACGTCCTTGTACACACATGAATGTGTCGCAGAAATGTGCTATTATAGTCGTCAGAAACACAGCATTTATAATAGATAACTATGATCCTAACACGCCAATATCTGAAACAGACTGAAAAGATCTTCAGATTTCATGTAAAAAAAAAAATAATTACATGTATGAAGTCAGTAGCATTTCAAATATATATTTATATTACATCCATATCAATATATTTGGGAGTGCGGGTGGTGCTCACTATTTTACTTTACCAATTCTGTGCTATTGTGTTGATATTGCTTGCTTGCAAACAATACCTCGAATGACTTGCAATCAGTACAGTTATTCATTCGATCTTTGGAGATCGCTGAGCCCGATACTTATATTTAATTATCGGTGGTACTTTTTCATTTATTTTTGTTTTCTTACTTAATTTTCGATTCATTTGTTTCACTACTCCGGCCGATTAAAGGCTCTGGGTATTGTTTAACCACTTATAGGATATATTGTTAGCTTTTTAATTTAGTCTTGGGATATGCAGGCTTCATAACCGCTGCTCCCAACTAAATTCCATTATGTTTATTTCGCTCTTCGGGGCATAGATTTTTTATTAGATACTGGGACTATTACATGGGGGCGATAAATCTCCATGTCCACCGCCATATGCATGCCATCTTGGGGTGGTTAAAATTTTGTACTATTGATTTTATTAATATTGAGTTCTGCTCAACCCGGACTAGAGGGCGTGAGCAGTAGCTAGCATATTGCACTACCGCTCATGAACAGTATCAATCAAACCGAGACTGCAATATTTCGTATGTGTCGTGCTCGGCCGTTTCCAAAGGTCCATTATCATACTCTTTATTAAAATGACCACTGCACTACCGCCAAATACATTTCAACGAAATGCATGATGTTGAAATGCATGATTATCACAATACTCCTCAAAAGAAATATAAAAAGATCGGACAGGGAAAGTAGCATTCAAGGAGGACAGTCAACCACAAAACACAGAAACAAACACGCAAACAGACAAACAAGAAGGTAAAAGCAATAATAAATGCAAACGACATCACAAAGACAAAATGGTTGACAATAGGGCTACCGCCTTGGAACGGCCAGTGACAAAGTAGGCCACTGGGGGGGGGGGGGGGGGGGGGGGGGGCTTGGGGGGGGGGGGGGTTAAACCGGTTCTAGGGTGCATCAAACCTCACACTTACCCTACTGTCATCCCATTAAAACAGGAGAGTGTAAATAAAGAAATCCTCGCCATGATCTAATCTCTAACCAACAAGGTTGCATCAATAGGCAATATAAGTAAAACACAAATATGCTCGTGTAAATATAATACAAAAAACAATAGCCTAGAAATCCACAATGAAGGTACTCAGTTACTTGGCAGAAGCCAGAGCAGTAATAGAATAAACCATTAAGGGCACGACAACAAAGATCATAGACAAACATCAAACGCCACCGTCCCAATAGGCTTTAGGTAGGCGTCATCATAGGGTCCACAGCCTCATCTTGAACTCTTGTATAATTAGCTACCACGTGATACATATAATCACGTGATACTTCTAACTACTTTCACATAGCTGTACAGACAGTCCTTTGAACTTACAAATATATCTTTATTTTTGACTTTGCAAGGTACCTTTTTCGTTAATTTTCGCAATTTAAGCTTTGACAAACGACCAATTTAATTAACCTGACCCTGATTTTAACATCATAGTTATGTATGGAAGTATCTGTGCAAATGTTATAGATGTTTAAATTAATATCATTCGGGTGGAATGCCTTGCCAGCAAATGTACCACTTTTCGGTCACGGATTGTACTCCAATATGTTGGCACTCTTTTCCCCAACCCCAAACTGATCAGTTCCTAGATTCTCAACACAAATATTCTGTGTTGTTAATTCAACAATTCAAATACTGTTTAATGTTTAAGAATCCAGATTTGTTTATATACATGGGGGAAGCAAAGATCTCTATGTCCACCGCCATATGAATGCCATCTTCTGGATGGTTAAAATGATGTACTATTGATTTTATGAATATTGAGTTATTTTCAACCCGGGGTTAGAGGGCGTTCGCGGTAGCTAGCATATTTCACTACCGTTCATGAACAGTCTCAATCAAACCGAGACTGCAATATTTCGTATGTGTCGTGCTCGGCCGTTTCCAAAGGTCCACTCTCATATAAAATAGATTGATAGATTTATTTCAGTATACAAATAGCATAGCATGGAATAATAGCACATATGTATAAGTCTATGGCATGCTTATCAAATACTAAGGATAACATAAAAAAAATGAATGTGAATTCTTTTATTTCCATTGTGGTCCTTGTTATTTGATGGCATGCCATAGTAACGCTCAACTATATTAATGAACAAGTATTTGGCAATGTATTTAGACTAGAAACCTAACAATATATTAAAAATACTTAAAAACAATAATATATATTAATAATAATAATTGTAATCACTCCTTGTAAAATACTTATTAAAACAGACTACAACAAGCTCTCTAATAAGTAACTAGCTCTGTAAGAAGTAACTAGCTCTGTAAGAAGTAACTAGCTCTATAAGTAGTAACTTTTAAGACCAATCTTGAATTTATTGATCACAGATATATTCTTAATAACAGAACATCTTGTTCCAGAGACTGCAGCCAGTGTATACAAAACACCTTTTACCATGACCTTTAACCTTTGGAATGGTGAAAATATCCATTTTTACTAAATCTAGTGCCATAACTATGTATCAAAGTTGCAGGAATAAAATGTTCACCCATATACTTTGAAGCAGTACCTGAGTTTATCTTAAAACATGATTAAGGATAATTTGGTCAACTCTTCTTCTCACTGGTAACCAATCAAGACATGTAAAGATCTCTGGTCCAATATGAGACATCTGGTCCAAATTTAAAACAAACTTTATAATTTTATTTTGTGTAACCTAGAGCCTGTTTTTCATCCCTTGGATTAAACCAGGGTACCAAATGGAACAGGACAGGCATAATCATACCGATATTTTATTAATGACATCTGGTATGAATATTAAGAAAATTAATTTTCCTGTATAAAACTTCAATCTAGCATTGGCTTTTTTTATAACTCAGTTTACCAAACTGTCATAACATAAACTTTGATCAAAAGTAGCACCTAGATATATAACAGAAGTGCCGGATTCAATAACTGTTCATCTGCATGTGATTTCCAACCTAGAGTGAGACTTTAACCCGGCCATTGAACCAAATAAGATATATTCCGTCTTTCCAAGATGAGGAGATATCTTATTATCAATTAACCAATCACTGACAGTTTCGAGATCTTTAGTAAGGGACAATTCTAGAGTTGAAGTATCCTCACCAGTAACCAAAATTACTGAGTGCAATTGCTATGCATCAGCGTATAACACAAGTTTATTTTCTAAAACACCCGTCATATCATTCACATATACAAAAATAAAAGTGGTCCTAAAATGGAACCCTGGGGAACTTCACAATTTATACCTGCTGATGATGTAAATGTTCCAGAAACATCTACAAGCTGTTGGCGATCAGATAAATAGGACTGAAACCACCTTATCACATCATGATTAAAACCAAGTGCTTTCATTTTCATTATCAATATAGAATGATCTACAGTGTCAAATGTCTTTTGAAGGTCAAGTAGCACCATACCAACATAGTTACCTGTATCCAGGTGAAAATTGACATGGACAGCTACGTGTATCTGTTGAGAAAAGATTTCTAAAGCTGGACTGAAATTTATAGATTAAAAAAATAACCTTCTACTTGGTCATAAATAACCATCTCAATTTTTTTTAGAAATAATACTCAAAATGGATACGGGGCGATAACTACCAACCTAAGTTTTGTCACTTTTTTTAAAAAGAGGAACTACACGTCTATCTTAAGATCATCAGGAACAACACCCTGTATAATTAACATATTAATAATATGTGTGAGCGAACAAGCAAAGATAGATGCACCATCTTTAACAAAGCGAGCAGGTATGTCATCCAAGCCAGTAGCTTTGTTTACAATCAGAGTATCGTTTTGATTGTTTTAAAATGAACTTGTAAAGCACTCCATTTTAGCTTTTTAAATAAGGGTGTGTTTTATTTCTAAGATTTTTAAAAATAGTAAAAATATCAACAGTTCTGTCTTTCTTGTAAGCATTATACGCTTTATCTCTGTTACTAATACTTTGTATAATATTACTATCAATCCGTGGTACAGTTCTTTGCTTCACTCTGACCTCTTTCACAGGTGTAGCACTGTTGATGATGGATATCAAACTGTCTTTAAAGCTATCCCAAGCCTCTATGACACTATCACTACACATTACCGAGACTAGTCAGCGTTCAGCAATTGCAGTTGGAAACTTTCCCTGTTGTAATGTTTCAATGATCTTAATTCAGTGTATTGTGTTTATTTATAAAGTTTTGGTAATCTTCCTTGAACAGTATGTCAAGAAGTGGTCACTTATACAAACATTAACAACACCACACTGAGAAATTTTCACTTTATCTGAGACTAATATTAGGTCTATAGTGGTGGAAGAAGTATTACTAATTCTGGTAAAATCTTTTATGATTTGCGACAAATTAAACAAATCCAGAAATTAACACAAAAAATTCACTAGCACACATTTTTTGAATCTGGATACATTTGTGTTAAAATCACCTAGGATTATACATTCCTTTTCATTAAATGGAGCACTGGATAGAAACAAAGATTCTAAAAGTCCATATAAGTTGAATAAGTAAGGGTGTCTTATAAAAATAACACAAACAACAGGTTTTGATTTTGGAAGTAAAACTTCAATCCAGGTGGATTCCGTCTGATGCAGATCTTCTAGTGAATTTAAAGCTAAATCACTCCTGACGTAAACACAAACGCCACCTCCATGTCTGTTTCTGTCATTCCTTCTAAGGATACAGTTGTCAATGGAAATCAAATATTGTTCAATTTGCACATACAGTGAATGTCATAGCAGCAGCACAATTGACATTGTTTGGCATTCCCCGAAGTATTTGTAACGTTTTTAAAAATAGACGACGCAGGAAGTCCATTGTTCTGTAACTGTCATAAATTTATCCGCGAAGTATGGAACGCCATGACTGACACCTGATGTCATTTTTAATTATATACAGTAGTAGTAACGATATACGTGGTACTTTGGACTTTATATGCAGTGCATTGTTTAATATATATGAAGTAATGTTTTCAATATACGTGGTGCTTTAACCAATATATGTGGTGCTTTCGGCTTTATATGCAGTGCACCGTTCTATATATGCAGTAATGTTTTCAATATACGTGGTACTCCGGGCTTTATATGCAGTACAACATTTAATATATGCAGTAGAATTCTCAATATACGTGGTGAATTTGACATTATATGCAATACACATATCAGTATATGCAGTAGTATTTTCAATATACGTGGTCCTTAATTCAGTCATTTATGTTTGGTGCAACGCGCAATATACGTGGTGCATATAACTCTATTGGTGCATATACCTTTATATGCAGTGCTTATACCTTTATGTTCAGTGCATTCAACTTTATGTTGATGAGGTTCGCTTTTCCGGAAATACTACGGACATTACCGACAATAACCGAAATAGGATATATCGCAAGAGGAGTAAGTTCTCGTGCTCACTGCTGTGAAAAATGTCGTCTGTTTGGAACGCCGGAGGTCATTCGCAACATCTCGTACACTGCTTCGCAGCATGACTCGAATGTAATACGCAGGTTTTTCAGGTGTGAAAGCGCTAATTATTTTTCCATAGGCCACTATGTAAAAATGAGAACTTCTGCTGACTTCTTGCAACTTCAAATAAAGTATGAATAATGTAGCACTGTTATTTTCATGAAGTCCTACCTCTGTCCTTTTGAAAAATCACCAGAAACCATGGGGTCACAAGACATGTAAGAGAACCCCATCATGTTGACAACCGCAAGTCAAGGTCACAGCTGTTTCCTGCAGAGCTGCTCTCAATGTTTGTATCATGTGGCCCTGCATTCGAATTCTGCAACATTTTAAAAAAATAACCCATCAGAAGTCATAAATAAGCTTCTAATATATATAGCAACAAAATACAGCAACAATTTGCCAACCTTTTTCCACATAAAGTGTTTTTTATCAACAAAAAAGGGGAACTACTTTTAGTAATAGGGACTACATTCGACTACACCTCGGAGATTTTTATGTTAATTAGTGGTAGTAAACCTATAAGAGGGTAAAAAATAAGTATTTAATGATGGTGCATTGCTAGTTATGTTGTCAAATGTAAAACTTTCTTGCTCAGGGACACGACACATATGGTTATGACGTGGATCGAACCCAAGACCTTTGGATCATGGGTTCAGCGCCCTACCAGTAGACCACAGAGCTCCACTCTCAACACCAACATTCCGATACTTAATTCAACAAATTCAAATACTGTGTAATGTTCACGAAGCCAGGTTATTGATATCTTGTTCAATTTGCACACATATCTGAGCAAAGAAGCAATCCTGTAAGACGATTATACAGAGTATGAAGTATATACAATATACCCTATCATTTGTATCATGGAATGACTTTATCTTTTTAAAAGAGAAAGTTGACTTTGCCAGATATATTGGGACAGCCTCATGCTTCAATCAGAAATGGAAAGATTTGTTAAAATAAAATACAGACATGTTTAATACAAATGTATCACGCATATTGTTTTATCAAGTTGTGGCGAATTATACAAATTATAAACGGCCATACTTGGAGTATACGCATTTACACGAACACATGTATGTCACTGATGTTAGTTATGTATTATATGTTTTGCTCGTTGTTCAACGTAAGTTGTTAACGTTTAGGCTCTAGGTGGTGGTCTATTTTGAGTGGTGGAAGTTAAGTCTAGGACAAAGTGGGATTCGAATCAGCAGCGGTGAGAGGCGAGATGGTTTCAAACACTACGTCTTTACCATCCCGGCCAGAGATCTAAAAACTTTAAAAAAAAAAATCATGCTTGTTTAGAGTTTACTGGTAATTCTGTATACTAATCATGCACTGTATAATTACAGAGTTTAAACTTAATATATTTTTACTATACATGTATTTATATCTTACTGTTTAATGTGTGTTTATGTATTTATTATAATATATAATTTAAAGTGACTTGAAGGCCCAATGTGGTAATATAACTTTAATTTTATAATACGTTTGTACATAACACAATGTCACTATAATAAAATATTTTTATCATATCTTTATATGACAAATAAAGGAGATATCTGTAAAATAATCGTGCATATAGTTTTTGTGTATGACATTTAGAGTATTTCACCATAGCACGTGTTTCGAAAGAGATTTATTCTAATAATGTAATAAAACGCAACAATACATACATTGTTCATGACCTACAGCTGTTAGAGGTAGAAGATAGATAACTCGTTCGCGTTTACCATGGACATCACTTGACAGGATTACCGAACTTGCTGAATGATAAAAGTTTGTATTAACATTTTTTCCAGTAACTTTAACCTAAAAAGAAAACCATCGTTTACAAAGGTTATGATGTACAGTTTACAGTTTAGTAACCTCATATTTGTGTTAGATGATGCTACTTTATTAAAACTCTTTTTTAAAATGTACCCGTTTATATGTATTACTAAGTAAATGTGAATGCCTCTCTATGATATAGGTTATAATTAATCGTAAACTGAAACAATTATAAAATATGTATATGTTAGACTATTCAACGGACTCAACTCCTGTATGATATTATTTCAACAGTAATCGTATTTAATATTGAATGACTTATAATAATGCTTACACTGTCCAGTTTTAATGGGATGACAGTAGGGTAAGTGTGAGGTTTGGTGCTCCCTAGAACCGGTTTAACCCCCAGTGGCCTACTTTGCTACTGACCGTTCCAAGACGGTAGCCCTATTGTCAACCTTTTTGTGTTTGTGATGTCGTTTGCATGTATTATTCTTTTTGCCTTGAAGTTCTTGTTTGTCTGTTTGCGTGTTTATTTCTGTGTTTTGTGGACATCCTTGAATGCTACTTTCCCTGTCCGATCTTTTTATATTTCTTTTTAATAAACTAAACAAGACAATATGGGTGTGATTTGCGTTTGCAGCAAGACACTTTAATCAACTCAGTATACATGGCAAATCAGTAGGCCATGGACTCTGCTGGCGGTGGTAAGGACTGGTTCCTGTAGACCCTGGACTCTGCTGGTGGTGGTAAGGACTGGTTCCTGTAAATTGCTCCAGTGCAACAATTACCCACCATATATTTGCACTACTAACCACGAATCACGTCCTTGTACACACATGAATGTGTCGCAGAAATGTGCTATTATAGTCGTCAGAAACACAGCATTTATAATAGATAACTATGATCCTAACACGCCAATATCTGAAACAGACTGAAAAGATCTTCAGATTTCATGTAAAAATATTAATAATTACATGTATGAAGTCAGTAGCATTTCAAATATATATTTATATTACATCCATATCAATATATTTGGGAGTGCGGGTGGTGCTCACTATTTTACTTTACCAATTCTGTGCTATTGTGTTGATATTGCTTGCTTGCAAACAAAACCTCGAATGACTTGCAATCAGTACAGTTATTCATTCGATCTTTGGAAATCGCTGAGCCCGATACTTATATTTAATTATCGGTGGTAATTTTTCATTTATTTTTGTTTTCTTACTTAATTTTCGATTCATTTGTTTCACTACTCCGGCCGATTAAAGGCTCTGGGTATTGTTTAACCACTTATAGGATATATTG
Organism: Cyrtodaria siliqua; assembly: GCA_037043455.1. NCBI lineage: Eukaryota > Metazoa > Mollusca > Bivalvia > Adapedonta > Hiatellidae > Cyrtodaria > Cyrtodaria siliqua. The sequence continues at coordinate 29,806 of JAWPHD010017969.1, forward strand.
TCAGCTTTTTAATTTAGTCTTGGGATATGCAGGCTTCATAACCGCTGCTCCCAACTAAATTCCATTATGTTTATTTCGCTCTTCGGGGCATAGATTTTTTATTAGATACTGGGACTATTACATGGGGGCGATAAATCTCCATGTCCACCGCCATATGCATGCCATCTTGGGGTGGTTAAAATTTTGTACTATTGATTTTATTAATATTGAGTTCTGCTCAACCCGGACTAGAGGGCGTGAGCAGTAGCTAGCATATTGCACTACCGCTCATGAACAGTATCAATCAAACCGAGACTGCAATATTTCGTATGTGTCGTGCTCGGCCGTTTCCAAAGGTCCATTATCGTACTCTTTATTAAAATGACCACTGCACTACCGCCAAATACATTTCAACGAAATGCATGATTATCACAATACTCCTCAAAAGAAATATAAAAAGATCGGACAGGGAAAGTAGCATTCAAGGAGGACAGTCAACCACAAAACACAGAAACAAACACGCAAACAGACAAACAAGAAGGTAAAAGCAATAATAAATGCAAACGACATCACAAAGACAAAATGGTTGACAATAGGGCTACCGCCTTGGAACGGCCAGTGACAAAGTAGGCCACTGGGAGGGGGGGTGGGGGGGGGGGCTTGGTGGGGGGGGGAAGTTAAACCGGTTCTAGGGTGCATCAAACCTCACACTTACCCTACTGTCATCCCATTAAAACAGGACAGTGTAAATAAAGAAATCCTCGCCATGATCAAATCTCTAACCAACAAGGCAGCATCAATAGGCAATATAAGTAAAACACAAATATGCTCGTGTAAATATAATACAAAAAACAATAGCCTAGAAATCCACAATGAAGGTACTCAGTTACTTGGCAGAAGCAAGAGCAGTAATAGAATAAACCATTAAGGGCACGACAACAAAGATCATAGACAAACATCAAACGCCACCGTCCCAATAGGCTTTAGGTAGGCGTCATCATAGGGTCCACAGCCTCATCTTGAACTCTTGTATAATTAGCTACCACGTGATACATATAATCACATAGCTGTACAGACAGTCCTTTGAACTTACAAATATATCTTTATTTTTGACTTTGCAAGGTACCCTTTTCGTTAATTTTCGCAATTTAAGCTTTGACAAACGACCAATTTAATTAACCTGAGCCAGTTTTTAACATCATAGTTATGTATGGAAGTATCTGTGCAAATGTTATAGATGTTTAAATTAATATCATTCGGGTGGAATGCCTTGCCAGCAATTGTACCACTTTTCGGTCACGGATTGTACTCCAATATGTTGGCACTCTTTTCCCCAACCCCAAACTGATCAGTTCCTAGATTCTCAACACAAATATTCTGTGTTGTTAATTCAACAATTCAAATACTGTTTAATGTTTAAGAATCCAGATTTGTTTATATACATGGGGGAAGCAAAGATCTCTATGTCCACCGCCATATGAATGCCATCTTCGGGATGGTTAAAATGATGTACTATTGATTTTATGAATATTGAGTTATTTTCAACCCGGGGTTAGAGGGCGTTCGCGGTAGCTAGCATATTTCACTACCGTTCATGAACAGTCTCAATCAAACCGAGACTGCAATATTTCGTATGTGTCGTGCTCGGCCGTTTCCAAAGGTCCACTCTCATACTCTTTATATATATATATATATAAAATAGATTGATAGATTTATTTCAGTATACAAATAGCATAGCATGGAATAATAGCACATATGTATAAGTCTATGGCATGCTTATCAAATACTAAGGATAACATAAAAAAAATGAATGTGAATTCTTTTATTTCCATTGTGGTCCTTGTTATTTGATGGCATGCCATAGTAACGCTCAACTATATTAATGAACAAGTATTTGGCAATGTATTTAGACTAGAAACCTAACAATATATTAAAAATACTTAAAAACAATAATATATATTATTAATAATAATTGTAATCACTCCTTGTAAAATACTTATTAAAACAGACTACAACAAGCTCTCTAATAAGTAACTAGCTCTGTAAGAAGTAACTAGCTCTGTAAGAAGTAACTAGCTCTGTAAGAAGTAACTAGCTCTCTAAGTAGTAACTTTTAAGAGCAATCTTGAATTTATTGATCACAGATATATTCTTAATAACAGAAGGCATCTTGTTCCAGAGACTGCAGCCAGTGTATACAAAATACCTTTTACCATGACCTTTAACCTTTGGATATTTTCACCAAACCTAGTGCCATAACTATGTATCAAAGTTGCAGGAATAAAATGTTCACCCATATACTTTGAAGCAGTACCTGAGTTTATCTTAAAACATGATTAAGGATAATTTGGTCAACTCTTCTTCTCACTGGTAACCAATCAAGACATGTAAAGATCTCTGGTCCAATATGAGACATCTGGTCCAAATTTAAAACAAACTTTATAATTTTATTTTGTGTAACCTGGAGCCTGTTTTTCAGCCCTTGGATTAAACCAGGGTACCAAATGGAACAGGACAGGCATAATCATACCGATATTTTATTAATGACATCTGGTATGAATATAAAGAAAATTACTTTTCCTGTATAAAACTTCAATCTAGCATTGGCTATTTTTATAACTCAGTTTACCAAACTGTCATAACATAAACTTTGATCAAAAGTAGCACCTAGATATATAACAGAAGTGCCGGATTCAATAACTGTTCATCTGCATGTGATTTCTAACCTAGAGTGAGACTTTTACCCGGCCATTGAACCAAATAAGATATATTCCGTCTTTCCAAGATGAAGAGATATCTTATTATCAATTAACCAATCACTGACAGTTTCGAGATCTTTAGTAAGGGACAATTCTAGAGTTGAAGTATCCTCACCAGTAACCAAAATTACTGAGTGCAATTGCTATGCATCAGCGTATAACACAAGTTTATTTTCTAAAACACCCGTCATATCATTCACATATACAAAAACAAAAGTGGTCCTAAAATGGAACCCTGGGGAACTTCACAATTTATACCTGCTGATGATGTAAATGTTCCAGAAACATCTACAAGCTGTTGGCGATCAGATAAATAGGACTGAAACCACCTTATCACATCATGATTAAAACCAAGTGCTTTCATTTTCATTATCAATATAGAATGATCTACAGTGTCAAATGTCTTTTGAAGGTCAAGTAGCACCATACAAACATAGTTACATGTATCCATGTGAAAATTGACATGGACAGCTACGTGTATCTGTTGAGAAAAGATTTCTAAAGCTGGACTGAAATTTATAGATTAAAAAAATAACCTTCTACTTGGTCATAAATAACCATCTCAATTTTTTTTAGAAATAATACTCAAAATGGATACGGGGCGATAACTACCAACCTAAGTTTTGTCACTTTTTTAAAAAGAGGAACTACACGTCTATCTTAAGATCATCAGGAACAACACCCTGTATAATTAACATATTAATAATATGTGTGAGCGAACAAGCAAAGATAGATGCACCATCTTTAACAAAGCGAGCAGGTATGTCATCCAAGCCAGTAGCTTTGTTTACAATCAGAGTATCGTTTTGATTGTTTTAAAATGAACTTGTAAAGCACTCCATTTTAGCTTTTTAAATAAGAGTGTGTTTTATTTCTAAGATTTTTAAAAATAGTAAAAATATCAACAGTTCTGTCTTTCTTGTAAGCATTATACGCTTTATCTCTGTTACTAATACTTTGTATAATATTACTATCGATTCATGGTACAGTTCTTTGCTTCACTCTGACCACTTTCACAGGTGTAGCACTGTTGATGATGGATATCAAACTGTCTTTAAAGCTATCCCAAGCCTCTATGACACTATCACTACAAATTACTAGAGACCAGTCAGCGTTCAGCAATTGCAGTTGGAAACTTTCCCTGTTGTAATGTTTCAATGATCTTAATTCAGTGTATTGTGTTTATTTATAAAGTTTTGGTAATCTTCCTTGAACAGTATGTCAAGAAGTGGTCACTTATACAAACATTAACAACACCTCACTGAGAAATTTTCACTTTATCTGAGACTAATATTAGGTCTATAGTGGTGGAAGAAGTATTACTAATTCTGGTAAAATCTTTTATGATTTGCGACAAATTAAACAAATCCAGAAATTAACACAAAAAATTCACTAGCACACATTTTTTGAATCTGGATACATTTGTGTTAAAATCACCGAGGATTATATATTCCTTTTCATTAAATGGAGCACTGGATAGAAACAAAGATTCTAAAAGTCCATATAAGTTGAATTAGTAAGGGTGTCTTATAAAAATAACACAAACAACAGGTTTTGATTTTGGAAGTAAAACTTCAATCCAGGTGGATTCCGTCTGATGCAGATCTTCTAGTGAATTGAAAGCTAAATCACTCCTGACGTAAACACAAACGCCACCTCCATGTCTGTTTCTGTCATTCCTTCTAAGGATACAGTTGTCAATGGAAATCAAATATTGTTCAATTTGCACATACAGTGAAAATCATAGCAGCAGCACAATTGACATTGTTTGGCATTCCCCGAAGTATTTGTAACGTTTTTAAAAATAGACGACGCAGGAAGTCCATTGTTCTGTAACTGTCATAAATTTATCCGCGAAGTATGGAACACCATGACTGACACCTGATGTCCTTTTTAATTATATACAGTAGTAGTAACGATATACGTGGTACTTTGGACTTTATATGCAGTGCATTGTTTAATATATATGAAGTAATGTTTTCAATATACGTGGTGCTTTAACCAATATATGTGGTGCTTTCGGCTTTATATGCAGTGCACCGTTCTATATATGCAGTAATGTTTTCAATATACGTGGTACTCCGGGCTTTATATGCAGTACAACATTTAATATATGCAGTAGAATTCTCAATATACGTGGTGAATTTGACATTATATGCAATACACATATCAGTATATGCAGTAGTATTTTCAATATACGTGGTGCTTAATTCAGTCATTTATGTTTGGTGCAACGCGCAATATACGTGGTGCATATAACTTTATTGGTGCATATACCTTTATATGCAGTGTTTATACCTTAATGTTCAGTGCATTCAACTTTATGTTGATGAGGTTCGCTTTTTCGGAAATACTACGGACATTACCGACAATAACCGAAATAGGATATATCGCAAGAGGAGTAAGTTCTCGTGCTCACCGCTGTGAAAAATGTCGTCTGTTTGGAACGCCGGAGGTCATTCGCAACATCTCGTACACTGCTTCGCAGCATGACTCGAATGTAATACGCAGGTTTCCAGGTTTACCACCACCAATTACATGTAAACCTCCGAGGTGTAGTCGAATGTAGTTCCTATAATAAAAAGTAATCCCTCCTTTTTCGATGGAAATGGGCATTATAAGCAGGGGAAAACTGCCCATTTCTATTCGATTTTGTGGTTATATGTATAAGAAGCGTATTAATAGGTTTTACTGGATCACTGATGAACATTTTCGAAATTTCGACTCTATGCTCACACTTTGTGAGCAATGAAAACAGTCGATCAATAAAAACAGCAGTACCCTTGACCTGTTTAGTAAACAAACAAGAACTTTCTTACATGTCTTGTGACCCCACGTTTTCTGGTGATTTTTCAAGTGGAAAAATAGTTTTCTATATGAACATTACACTGCTGCATTATCCATACTTGAGTTGAATTTGCAGCAAATCATTAATATGTGACACTTTAACATTGGTGTCTATGGGGAAAATAATTGGTGCTTTCATACCTATAACAGATGCGTGCAGTAATTAGGACTCGCTCAGATTCGTACCTAGGGACACTTTTAACAATTGGTAAAATAAGCTCAGAAATAAGTTTTCCATAGTTTATTACATAGGTTTTGAGCGTTTTTAGTCCAATTTTGTCTATAAAAGCCGTAATTTTGAGTTTCATTTTTTTTTCTTGTTTAAAATGACGTATTGGTGAAGTGTTTGCAGTTGAACTATGTCTTTTTGGTATCAACATGTAGGGTTGCATGTTTGCAACATGTTTTCATGAATTAAATTTGCATGACAACAGGTTTGGTAGGCATGAAACCACTAAATCTTTCCCCTACCCCCCTAAAATAGGATACTGTGAAAAATGAAGATTTGTGTAAAAGATAAAATATTATTCCTTATCATTCAAACTCGACTTGGTAGCGTTCAGCTAGTATCAATTCTGATTTTAGCGGTATTTTTGGCATTATTAAGCTCGTATTCGCTACTATAATCAGGTATGGTACCTCCAATTTTGAAGAATTTGACTGAAAAATCAATTTTGGCATGAAAATCGACATAAATTGGCCTTTTAATCGTCCTAATTGTACCTAAAATGCATACTTCATTTATGTCCATTGAATGTTCTAAACATTTGATCTATTTAATATGGTGTATGGACAAGAAATGCCGTTTGGTATGACAATTCAGATAGTGTAAAATTAAAAAACATATCTCTGACTTTTGTCGATTTCAGACTATTGTCCTTGGTATTCACAAGACCATATCTCTGCAAATAATCATTCGATTTGCATGAAGTAAGTGTTTTTAAGCTTGTTATGAAAATGACAACACAAACTTCTCATTTAAGAAACATCTGAACATGTTTTCTCCTCTTATAGGTTTACTACCACCAATTACATGTAAACCTCCGAGGTGTAGTCGAATGTAGTTCCTATAATAAAAAGTAATCCCTCCTTTTTCGATGGAAATGGGCATTATAAGCAGGGGAAAACTGCCCATTTCTATTTGATTTTGTGGTTATATGTATAAGAAGCGTATTAATAGGTTTAACTGGATCACTGATGAACATTTTCGAAATTTCGACTCTATGCTCACACTTTGTGAGCAATGAAAACAGTCGATCAATAAAAACAGCAGTACCCTTGACCTGTTTAGTAAACAAACAAGAACTTTCTTACATGTCTTGTGACCCCACGTTTTCTGGTGATTTTTCAAGTGGAAAAATAGTTTTCTATATGAACATTACACTGCTGCATTATCCATACTTGAGTTGAATTTGCAGCAAATCATTAATATGTGACACTTTAACATTGGTGTCTATGGGGAAAATAATTGGTGCTTTCATACCTCCAGGTGTGAAAGCGCTAATTATTTTTCCATAGGCCACAATGTAAAATGAGAACTTCTGCTGACTTCTTGCAACTTCAAATAAAGTATGGATAATGTAGCACTGTTATTTTCATGAAGTCCTACCTCTGTCCTTTTGAAAAATCACCAGAAACCATGGGGTCACAAGACATGTAAGAGAACCCCATCATGTTGACAACCGCAAGTCAAGGTCACAGCTGTTTCTTGCAGAACTGCTCTCAATGTTTGTATCATGTTGCCCTGCATTCGAATTCTGCAACATTTTTAAAAAATAACCCATCAGAAGTCATAAATAAGCTTCTAATATATATAGCAACAAAATACAGCAACAATTTGCCAACCTTTTTCCACATAAAGTGTTTTTTATCAACAAAAAAGGGGAACTACTTTTAGTAATAGGGACTACATTCGATACACCTCGGAGATTTTTATGTTAATTAGTGGTAGTAAACCTATAAGAGGGTAAAAAATAAGTATTTAATGATGGTACATTGCTAGTTATGTTGTCAAATGTAAAACTTTCTTGCTCAGGGACACAACACATATGGTTATGACGTGGATCGAACCCAAGACCTTTGGATCATGGGCTCAGCGCCCTACCAGTAGACCACAGAGCTCCACTCTCAACACCAACATTCCGATACTTAATTCAACAAATTCAAATACTGTGTAATGTTCACGAAGCCAGGTTATTGATATCTTGTTCAATTTGCACACATATCTGAGCAAAGAAGCAATCCTGTAAGACGATTATACAGAGTATGAAGTATATACAATATACCCTATCATTTGTATCATGGAATGACTTTATCTTTTTAAAAGAGAAAGTTGACTTTGCCAGATATATTGGGACAGCCTCATGCTTCAATCAGAAATGGAAAGATTTGTTAAAATAAAATACAGACATGTTTAATACAAATGTATCACGCATATTGTTTTATCAAGTTGTGGCGAATTATACAAATTATAAACGGCCATACTTGGAGTATACGCATTTACACGAACACATGTATGTCACTGATGTGAGTTATGTATTATATGTTTTGCTCGTTGTTCGACGTAAGTTTTCAACGTTTAGGCTCTAGGTGGTGGTCTATTTTGAGTGGTGGAAGTATAAGTCTAGGACAAAGTGGGATTCGAACCAGCAGCGGTGAGAGGCGAGATGGTTTCAAACATTAAGTCTTTACCATCCCGGCCACGGAAGCAGAGATCTAAAAACTTTAAACAAAATAAATCATGCTTGTTTAGAGTTTACTGGTAATTCTGTATACCAGTCATGCACTGTATAATTACAGAGTTTAAACTTAATATATTTTTACTATACATGTATTTATATCTTACTGTTTAATGTGTGTTTATGTATTTATTATAATAATCCATTTAAAGTGACTTGAAGGCCCAATGTGGTAATATAACTTTAATTTTATAATACGTTTGTACATAACACAATGTCACTATAATAAAATATTTTTATCATATCTTTATATGACAAATAAAGGAGATATCTGTAAAATAATCGTGCATATAGTTTTTGTGTATGACATTTAGAGTATTACACCATAGCACGTGTTTCGATAGAGATTTATTCTAATAATGTAATAAAACGCAACAATACATACATTGTTCATGACCTACAGCTGTTATAGGTAGAAGATAGATAACTCGTTCGCGTTTACCATGGACATTACTTGACAGGATTACCGAACTTGCTGAATGATAAAAGTTTGTATTAACATTTTTTCCAGTAACTTTAACCTAAAAAGAAAACAATCGTTTACAAAGGTTATGATGTACAGTTTACAGTTTAGTAACCTCATATTTGTGTTAGATGATGCTACTTTATTAAAACTCTTTTTTAAAATGTACCCGTTTATATGTATTACTAAGTAAATGTGAATGCCTCTCTATGATATAGGTTATAATTAATCGTAAACTGAAACAATTATAAAATATGTATATGTTAGACTATTCAACGGACTCAACTCCTGTATGATATTATTTCAATAGTAATCGTATTTAATATTGAATGACTTATAATAATACTTACACTGTCCTGTTTTAATGTGATGAAGTAGGGTAAGTGTGAGGTTTGGTGCTCCCTAGAACCGGTTTAACCCCCAGTGGCCTACTTTGCTACTGACCGTTCCAAGACGGTAGCCCTATTGTCAACCATTTTGTGTTTGTGATGTCGTTTGCATTTATTATTACTTTTGCCTTGAAGTTCTTGTTTGTCTGTTTGCGTGTTTGTTTCTGTGTTTTGTGGTTGACTGTCCTCCTTGAATGCTACTTTTCCTGTCCGATCTTTTTATATTTCTTTTTAAGACAACATGGGTGTAATTTGCGTTTGCAGCAAGACATTTTAATCAACTCAGTATACATGGCTAATCAGTAGGCCATGAAATCTGCTGGCGGTGGTAAGGACTGGTTCCTGTAGACCGTGGACTCTGCTGGTGGTGGTAAGGACTGGTTCCTGTAAATTGCTCCAGTGCAACAATTACCCACCATATATTTGCACTACTAACCACGAATCACGTCCTTGTACACACATGAATGTGTCGCAGAAATGTGCTGAAAAGATCTTCAGATTTCATGTAAACAAATTAATAATTACATGTATGAAGTCAGTAGCATTTCAAATATATATTTATATTACATCCATATCAATATATTTGGGAGTGCGGGTGGTGCTCACTATTTTACTTAACCAATTCTGTGCTATTGTGTTGATATTGCTTGCTTGCAAACAAAACCTCGAATGACTTGCAATCAGTACAGTTATTCATTCGATCTTTGGAGATCGCTGAGCCCGATACTTATATTTAATTATCGGTGGTACTTTTTCATTTATTTTTGTTTTCTTACTTAATTTTCGATTCATTTGTTTCACTACTCCGGCCGATTAAAGGCTCTGGGTATTGTTTAACCACTTATAGGATATATTGTCAGCTTTTTAATTTAGTCTTGGGATATGCAGGCTTCATAACCGCTGCTCCCAACTAAATTCCATTATGTTTATTTCGCTCTTCGGGGCATAGATATTTTATTAGATACTGGGACTATTCACCGTACGACATGGAGGCGATAAATCTCCATGTCCACCGCCATATGCATGCTATCTTTGGGATGGTTAACATTTTGTACTATTGATTTTATTAATATTGAGTTCTGCTCAACCCGGACTAGAGGGCGTGAGCGGTAGCTAGCATATTTCACTACCGCTCATGAACAGTATCAATCAAACCGAGACTGCAATATTTCGTATGTGTCGTGCTCGGCCGTTTCCAAAGGTCCATTATCATACTCTTTATTAAAATGACCACTGCACTTCCGCCAAATACATTTCAACGAAATGCATGATTATCACAATACTCCTCAAAAGAAATATAAAAAGATCGGACAGGGAAAGTAGCATTCAAGGAGGACAGTCAACCACAAAACACAGAAACAAACACGCAAACAGACAAACAAGAAGTAAATGCAATATGATTCAAACGACATCACAAACACAAAAGGGTTGACAATAGGGCTACCGCCTTGGAACGGCCAGTGACAAAGTAGGCCACTGGGGGGTTTAAACCGGTTCTAGGGTGCATCAAACCTCACACTTACCAAACTGTCATCCCATTAAAACAGGACAGTGTAAATAAAGAAATCCCCGCCATGATCTAATCTCTAACCAACAATTGAATTGAATGTTGTTTAACGGCTCATCAACACAGTATAGGTTATTTAGAGCCGCCCCAGAGAGAGGGGAAGGTTACATAGGAATCCGGGAACATGCCCTACTCTTATTATCGAATAGATTCCTATGGTTCTTTAACGTGCTCGGAGGATAGACCGATACACGGGACCGCCCGGTTTACGTCCCCATCCGACGGACGAGGCTAAGGTCAAGTGTCTTGCCCAAGAACACACCGACGAGGCAGCATCAATAGGCAATATAAGTAAAACACAAATATGCTCGTGTAAATATAATACAAAAAACAATAGCCTAGAAATCCGCAATGAAGGTACTCAATGACTTGGCAGAAGCCAGAGCAGTAATATAATAAACCATTAAGGGCACGACAACAAAGATCATAGACAAACATCAAACGCCACCGTCCCAATGGGCTTTAGGTAGGCGTCATCATAGGGTCCACAGCCTCAACTTGAACTCTTGTATAATTAGCTACCACGTGATACATATAATCACGTGATACTTCTAACTACTTACACATAGCTGTACAGACAGTCCTTTGAACTTACAAATATATCTTTATGTTTGACTTTGCAAGGTACCTTTTTCGTTAATTTTAGCAATTTAAGCTTTGACAAACGACCAATTTAATTAACTAGAGCCAGTTCTTAACATCATAGTTATGTATGGAAGTATCTGTGCAAATGTTATAGATGTTTAAATTAATATCATTCGGGTGGAATGCCTTGCCAGCAAATGTACCACTGTTCGGTCACGTCTTGTACTCCAATATGTTGGCACTCTTTTGCCCAACCCCAGGATGATCAGTTCCTAGAATCTCAACACAAATATTCTGTGTTGTTAATTCAACAAATTCAAATACTGTTTAATGTTTAAGAATCCAGATTTGTTTATATACATGGGGGAAGCAAAGATCTCTATGTCCACCGCCATATGCATGCCATCTTCGGGATGGTTAAAATGATGTACTATTGATTTTATGAATATTGACTTATTTTCAACCCGGGGTTAGAGGGCTTTCGCGCAAGCTCGCATATTTCACTACCGTTCATGAACAGTCTCAATCAAACCGAGACTGCAATATTTCTATATAAAATAGATTGACAGATTTATTTCAGTATAAAAATAACAAAGCATGGAATAATATCACATATGTATATGTCTATGGCATGCTTATCAAATACTAAGGATAACGTAAAAAAAATGAATGTGAATTCTCTTATTTCCACTGTGGTCATTGTTATTGATGGCATGCCATAGTAACGCTCAACTATATTAATGAACAAGTATTTGGCAATGTATTTAGACTAGAAACCTAACAACATATTAAAAATACTTAAAAACAATAATATATATTAATAATAATAACTGTTATCACTCCTTGTAAAATACTTATTAAAACAGACTACAACAAGCTCCCTAAGAAGAAACTAGCTCTCTAAGTAGTAACTTTTAAGAGAAATCTTGAATTTATTGATCACAGATATATTCTTAATAACAGAAGGCATTTTGTTCC
>JAWPHD010017970.1:0-42103 GCA_037043455.1 Cyrtodaria siliqua
AGATAAGAACTCTAAAAACGTGTTTGAAACGAACGTTTTACGGAAAAAATCGTAATAAAACGATTCTATAATTGTACAAAGTGGGACATGAGCCTTAATTTTATGTAGGCCTTTAATTCATAGTACTGAGAGTCTTCTGGAAGCCTTATTTTTTTCGGATAAACAGAAATGTCGCCCAGTTATTGACAAATGCCCCCAAAAAGGTATACTTAAAGAACGGAAATATGTTTCCAGTCGCCAAGCTACTTTAAGTAGACCGCAGACCAGCGCCGAAAAACTGATTCTCTGCTATGTTCTCTTTATCCCCAAAATGTCTCCCCAACTCATCAGAGTAATTGGTCAAAGTGCACCATTTACATTGTATTTTTAAGAAAAATCATGGGGAGCATTCTCCATACCCCATCCCCACCGCTCAGGCCTCGGTAAAATCAGACATGTGGTGCTCAATTGCTCTCACCTTCAACTTAAATCGGCCGGCTACCCCTCTGGTATCATTTTTTTCAGCTTGACTAGCTTGACTAGCGGGAAATACGGTTTAAAATGTCTGTCTTCTTATTGATTCAACTTTTAAAACAACGTCATACACAAAATCATCAACATCGTTACGGTTGTAATTAAGCTAACATTTTACCGTTATATGAATCCGTATGATGCTATTCCACATCAGTTTAAATCTGCTTTTGTTTGCTTTTGTTCTCTGTCATGATGTTAACGATTTCAAAAGCGACGTCTTATAAATCTACTTTTTGTTTGCTTTTGTTCTCTGTCATGATGTTAACGATTTCAAAAGCGACGTCATATACGTTCATTACGTCATTATGACTAACTGGAAAAGAAATTGAGATAAGAACTCAGGCGAGTAGGCCATGTGAGGGGCTAGGAAGTCTGAACCGTTCCACAGTTTTTTCCTAATATAGTATTTGGAAGCCTGAGAATACCACCGACCCCTTTCGCCGCTCAAACAAATGTTGGGCTTCCACTTTGTTTAAGGTCTGTCTGCGCCTGCGCAACTGGAACTATTTTATTTGATGTGTTTATTGACAAATACCATGACACTTTTAAGAATGAATAACCAATCAGAATACAGTAAATCTGTGTATTGAATTTGTGCGCAGTTTGTAATAATATTGCTATGATCGCCTGCCTATTGTTTGGAAAGAAGTTAACAGATTTGTTCTTTTTGCGTATGATTTACATATTGTTTTCGTGTAGCTTTTCCCATTGTGCGACATGTTTATTGTTTGCCGTAATTTGGTCATGATCATACCATATTTTGCTCGTGGGGGGGGGGGGGGAGGGGGGGGGGGGGGTGGGGGGAGGGGGGGGGGGGTCATGATCATACCATACCATATTTTTGCTCGGGGGGGGGTCAAGTCTTGACATCTGAACCACCTGAAATATGATCCTTTTCTTCAAAAAGGCGAGACAAAATCAACCTTAGTTTAACAAATAATTCTACTTCAGAATGAAAACCCTTCTTGGCCTACTTAGGCCAAATACAAAAATAGGTGTGGTTCAGTAAAGTAGGCCACTGGGGTTTAAACCGGTTCTAGGGTGCACCAAACCTCACACTTACCCTACTGTCATCCATTAAACAGGACAGTGTAAATAAGAAATCCCCGCCATGATCTAATCTCTAACCAACAAGGCAACATCAATAGCAATATAAGTAAAACACAAATATGCTCGTGTAAATATAATACAAAAAAAACAATAGCCTAGAAAGCCACAATGAAGGTACTCAATGACTTGGCAGAAGCCAGAGCAGTAAGACAATACACCATTAAGGGCACGACATGTTTTAATGGGATGACAGTAGGGTAAGTGTGAGGTTTGGTGCACCCTAGAATCGGTTTAAACCCCCCCCCCCCCCCCCCCCCCCCCCCCCGCACCTCCCAGTGGCCTACTTTGCACTGACCGTTCCAAGGCGGTAGCCCTATTGTCAACCCTTTTGTGTATGTGATGTCGTTTGCATTTTTATTACTTTTGCCTTTTCGTTTGTCTGTTTGCGTGTTTGTTTTTGTGTTTTGTGGTTGACTGTCGTCCTTGAATGCTGCTTTCCCTGTCCGATATTTTTATCCTTCTTCATATATATATCTATAGGAGCGTCATTTGTATTTTCAGGTATCAATATCCCATTTTTATAATGGGTTATATATATCACTTTTCCCTACCGCAGGGAGTTCATTTCTTCTAATCCTGTGCGTATGTCTACCACATCACCCTCACGACCCGACTCCTGATGATTTGAAACTATAGATTTAAGTCTTGGTTTAGATTTCCTGAAAGAAATCAGACTATATAAATCATTATAATATGTTCTTATATATATATACAGTTACTTATTTATACTTCTTGACAGGCATTTGTTGATGTACATATATAGTTTATATTAATGTACATATATAGTTTATATTACTACCATATCATCCCTTATTTGTAAATAGTTTGATCTTTATATTATTACATTATTTTTTAATTAAAACTTAATTTCGTCATCTTTCATCAGTTGTTGCGCACAGTAATGACCTTTGTGACGACGTGCCGTAAAAAAACATGCATCATTCATTTCATTAATATACACATAACAACTGATGAAGTTATGCTCCTGTACCCATCATTTATTTTAGAATTTTGGCCCTTTGTTTGACTTAGAATTTTTCACTCTAATATTGAAAATGACCTGTTAATACATTCATTTTGTTCTCAAACATTTTCGAATTGATTGTTCCCAACTTCATGTACACATAATAACTGATGAAAATATGTCCCGCATTGCCAGTGCCGTTACATTTACTATTGCAAAACAACCACTACCAAAGTTGTTGGTCCTTCAAAAACAAAAAGACACTTTGGCAGAAACTTTTTCTAAAAAACTCTTCTTCTGAAAATTGCCAACCAAATTCTAAAAACCTGCTCGGAATTTTCCTGTTCCGAGTTTTCCTGTTCGGGCACAATATCAGGAAATAATGATTCCTTGTAGTTAATAATAACAGCATAGTTATTAGCACGCCAAAGCCACCAGTTGAATGTAGGACTTCAATCAATAAACAAGAGGGCCAATTGGCCCTAAATCGATCACCTGAGGATCTTTGCAATGATGAAAAAATTGTCCTCTGGTAAATGCGGATTCCTTATGTAAGTCTATGTAAAAACATACAAAATCTCTTCATACAACTTTGGACCCAGGGGTTGTAGCCATCTTTGACCCCAGGGACTTCAAATGAGCAAACTTGATAGACGATAGACGGTTAGCGATCATTAATAATAATAAAGAACAAGAGAGCAAGAGGGCATGTGGATGCTCTACAAGCTTAAATGACTCTTATATCAAGGGGTTTCATCATTAAATTCCTTTTTATAAGTGCAAAACACAACAACATCCTCAACTGAAATTTAAACCCACAGACTCCATGCTAACAATTTAAAAGAAGATTTTTAAGTTTTCCCTATATAAGTCTATGTAAAAACATGCAAATTCTTTATATATACAAACATTAGAATAATTAACAAAAGAAAAAAGGCATCTAAAGCCCTAGCTTCCCAGTTTCAAGAAGTAATTCAAAGATTTTTCTATGTGGTCATCTTGGATGTCACGTTTAACCTATTTTAACAAATTGGAAAAACATTCATCATAGGATCATCCATGTGAAGTTTGGTCAAAATTGATCAAGCTGTTTCTGAGAAGACGACTTTTTGAAGATTATCCCTATATAAGTCTATATAAAACATGTGACCCCTGGGGCGGTGCCAAATGTGACCCCAGGATCACCATTTGAACAAACTTGGTAGAGGACCATATGCTTAGAGTAAATGCAAAATATTAAACATCTGGCTCTTTTAGTTTCAGAAGAATATTTGTTAAGTGTTTCCCTATACAAATAAATATAAAAAGATCGGACAGGGAAAAAGAGTATGACAATGGACCTTTGGAAACGGCCGAGCACGACACATACGAACTATTGCAGTCTCGGTTTGATTGAGACTGTTCATGAGCGGTAGTGAAATATGCTAGCTACCGCTCACGCCCTCTAGTCCGGGGTTGAGCAGAACTCAATATTCATAAAATCAATAGTACACAATTTTAACCATCCCGAAGATGGCATGCCTACGGCGGTGGACATGGAGTTATATGCTTCCCCATGTCGTACGGCGTTAGGTCCCAGTATCTAATAAAATTAAATGCCCCGAAGAGCGAAACAAACATAATGGAATTTAGTTGGGAGCAGCGGTTACGAAGCCTGCGTATCACAAGTAACAGCCAAAAGACTAAATTAAAAAGCAGACAACATATCCTATAAGTGGTTAAACAATACCCAGAGCCTTTTATCGGCCGGAGTAGTGGAACCACCGAATCAAACATTAAGTAAGAAAATAAAAGAAATTGAAAATGTACCATTCAAGGAAGACAGTCAACCACAAAACACAGAAACAAACATGCAAACAGACAAACAAGAAGGAAAAAGTAATAATAAAGGTAAAAGACATCACAAACACAAAGGGTTGACAATAGGGCTACCGCCTTGGAACGGTCAGTGGCAAAGTAGGCCACTGGGGGTTTAAACCGGTTCTAGGGCACACAAAACCTCACATTTACCCTATTGTTATCCCATTAAAACAGGACAGTGTAAATAAAGAAATGCCCGCCATGATCTAATCTGTAACCAACAAGGCAGCATCAATAGGAAGTATAAGTAAAACACAAATATGCTCGTGTAAATATACAAAAAATAAAATAGCCTAGAAAGCCACAATGAAGGTACTCAATGACTTGGGGAGGGGCTCTTGTAATTTCAAAAGAAGATTTTTTCAGTTTTCCCTATATAAGCCCATGTAAAATATGCACAATCTGTATATACTGTACCAACTTTAGAAAAATTAAACAAAAGAAAAACAGTAAACAATAATAAAAATAATAAAAATATAAAATCCAATGGGATTTGAACCCACGGCCTTTAAATAGCTTCCTAGTGTACAAGAAGGAATTTAAAGATTTTTATATGGTGACCATCTTGGATGTCGCGTTTACCTAATTTTAATAAATTTGAAAAACATTCACCTAAGGATCATCCATGACGATGTGAAGTTATGGTACCACCGTTTATAGACAAATTGTTGGTATCCCTATGGGTACGAACTGTGCACCACTTGTCGCAGATTTGTTTTTATTTTGCTATGAAAGGGATTTCATGTTGAGTCTTCCACCAGATACCCAGGCAGATGTTATTGAAGCTTTTAATGACATCTCTCGGTATCTGGATGACATACTGAACATTGACAACCCTTTCTTTCCAACTATGGTTCATAATATTTATCCTAAAGAACTTCGGCTTAATAAAGAAAATATATCTGATAATAACGCTTCTTTTCTTGATTTAGATCTCTCGATTGAAAATGGTAAAATAATTAGCAAAATCTATGACAAGAGAGATGATTTTAATTTTGACATTGTTAATTATCCCCACGTGGATGGGGATGTTCCCCGAGCAACTTCTTATGGGGTGTATCTGTCTCAACTTATTCGTTTTTCTAGAGCTTGTACTCGAGTTGAGGACTGTAATATTCGTAATCTTTGCATAACTAAAAGGTTGCTCAATCAGGGTTACCGTTACCATAAACTTCGTAAAACCTTTGCAAAATGTTATTATCGTAACCCTGATCTTCTTTCCAAATATAAATGTAATTTAAGGACTCTTCTGCGACAAGGACTATCACAACCTGACTTCTATGGTGATGTGATTTATAAACTTCGTAAGATTCTTGGTCTTGATCACTTTCATTAGACTGTTTGGTCACGTGACCAAAATATGCAAATTTCCTAAAAATACGTACACTCTGGGATTTTTTGCATATTTCTCCTAATAAAATCGTCAATTTGGTTATTTTATCTATGTGGAGAGCTTAATTAAATATTATTCTTCATAATGAATATTACTTTGAGTTTCGATCGGTTGTAAATGTAAAAGAAATCGTCGGTTACTTGGCAGTCTTCCGCGAGTTTGGCTGTTCCACGTAATGGCCGCCGCTTGACAGTGAACTATTTTTAGGTCATGTATTTTTAAGACCAATGAGGGCGTCAGTTTCGCTTTGACCATAGTCATGTGACTTCCATGTGGTTAGCAGGTGGTTGCCCTACAATAATCTGGGTTAAACTCTCAAAAATTGTTACAGAAGACGAACGAAAAACGAAACTGAAAATTTTAAATTTAAATATCTCAGCAGGTACAGGGTTTTAAGATACGTTTAGCCCCACATATTTTTCATGAATATACCCTCTAGTAATATGTCCATCACACTACTGCATAAAATATGTTTTATATGTGCAATTTCTTGATAATAAAAATTATCTCCGCACTGCCGCGAGTTTGCGAAAAACCAAAATGGCGGCGCCCATCACGGGCCATGTCCAAAATGAGACGAGTTCGAAATGCAATTGCTTTTCCAATATTCTGGTCTTTTCAAATCGGATTTCATAATAATATCTGTGTAATTGTAGTCATATTTTCATATTACAATGAGTTTATTAGTTATGCAATAGTATTTAATGCAATGGAACGCGTTTCGTTCGGAACGCCTAATTCGGACATACAATATTACGGATACAATTTAAGTTGCGTGAGAAATTTAGTTGCATGTCATCATCTCTCTAAATTAAGTTATCAAATTATTTATTTGTTCAAGCCATTCGTTCACTTTCATGATTAACATATGTTATTTTTTATTTACTTTTAATAGTGTTTACACAATATTTTACCTGTCATCTGCAATTTTTACTGTCATCTGCAATTTTTACTGGTCTTTGACAGGTGTCAAATAAGACCCCCGATTACAGATTTTTGTAAACGTTTACACGTTACTTGAAAGACGAAAACGGCATGTTATTACTATTACCTCGTGATGTAATTTTGCAACCATTTTATTTTCAGTCTGTTTCAATGATCAAATTGCATGTTTTGCATATAATTTAAATTAATCATGTGACCGTTTACATTCAAACGAATTGAAAATTTGCCTTGCTTGTGCTAATCCTATACCTAAGTAGTAGCTTTACTAACCAGTAGCAGAACACATAATTTTTGCTTTAGATGTGTGTATCGCCTGCTTAGACTATATTTGATATAGCTGTAACAGACATTTAAGTAGGATTTATCCCGCAAATAAATGGCAATATTTTTGCCGTAAGTGTTTTGTCGGCTGTCATGGCGATTCAGATTTTTAAATTTTGATTGATTTCGTCAATTGTTTACTGTCATACAGGACATTTTCTAAAGTATATATGTGTTGAACCAACATTCCAACACTGTAAATTAAATAATGATTATTTTGATGGCTGTTACACTGTATACACTATCTGTGTGTTTGGTTTTGAAAATATTCGTAACCCACTTCATTTTATTTGATTGCAGATTGCCAACCTCTTTCATTTTATTTTATTTCATTTGATTATAATTTCGATATTATTTAATTTTCTACTTTGTTCCTTATATAAATATATAATTTTGAATTATGGATGATTCTTCATCTTCATTTCATTGTTCTGGAAACACTCTCAAGACACCTCCACCAAAAAAAATCAAGGTCACGCACACTATGCATTGTTCAACCAAATCAGCACCACAACACATACCACCCTCATCACTGGATTCTGGGTCAACATTAGCAAACAATGATTTACCATCAGCATCATATGTCTTCGGGGGTAAATCGTCCTTCTCGGGGCTTGGATTTTTCAACCCAAGGCATAGCGCCCCCGAAGACAGACACACACACACCACACAGTCCGATATTGAACAGCGTCATTTCCTGCCCGCTACACGCCGCAGCACTCCTGAGTCGTCACCACCTGTACTCAGGAGATGCTTTTCTTCTCCTGACTGTGTTGGGTCTTTCATCTCAGAACAGCGGTGCCCAAACCCAGGTCATTCTGACACTGAGAGTCTGACACCACATTGTGATTATTGTCGCACGGACTTGTATAACCATCCCTGGCAGTGTTATAAATAATGTTATAAATAATGTTAATATACTGGGCTAGTTGTTATGTTACTTTTTATTGATTCATGTGTGTAAATGTTTATATACTTAACAGGGGTCGAATTTCACTCTTACGGACTCGCAAAATGCGAGTTGATTTTTCAGATTGCTACTGAAAATTTCGAGCACTTGCTTTTTTCTGCGAGTAGAAATAAATAGCACACACTTGATTGGATATCACCTACGACAGACTGACAGAACCAACAAATAGTCCGACGACATATGTAGTCAAACCTCTCTCCAATTCCACGATTATTTGTGTAACTTCATTGTCAAACGAAAATAGTAAATGCAGTGTGTATCAGATTGACGCTTATCCAGTAAACAAGACTAGTGCAAGCGTCTATCAAATTCCAGTAAGATAACGCGGGACTTCACACAATCAATTATCATGGCAGAATCGTCTGCTCGCAAAATCACTTCTTTTTTCAAGAGACAAAATGACGAGATGGAGTCAAGCGAACGCGGAGAAAGGTAAGGTTCACAATTCATAGTTACATACAGGAAAATTTCCTTATCATCAAACAATAATCAATAATAAATTATAACAAACAAATGAAACAGTGCAGTAAACAGTACTGTACAGTGACGGTTTAGTATATAGTCAGTTATCACATAATAAACGTCTAACATATATATACTAAAACACTATTTTGAAACAGAATTTACATCCCGTTATTACTTGAATAAAAATGCTAGTGAGAAGCGATTTTAGCTAGTAGATTTTTTAGTCACTGGATATTTTTAGCTGATGGCTAAATTTGTGAAATTCGACCCCTGATACATGTATGAGCCGCGTCATGCCAAATGCGTCCTTGAAGGCTCTAGAAGGCTTCACTGACTGAAAAGCGAACCTTCGTGGACAAGCAGGCTGACGTGGGCGTTAATATTGGCTTTAAGGGCCCTTTTCGCATGACGCGATTCATATTGTGAATGCATCTGACTGATGTATGTCACTGTACACTGCTGATATAAATTTGATCAAACTTGGCATGCGAGTAAGAAAATGTTTAAAACAAATTAATGTATTTTTCTACCAATGCCTATGCCGGGAATCGAACCTGGATCGCTTGCCAGACATTGACATACAGGTATTATATAACAGCAAACACATTCATGACAGTAACATACATTTTTATTTTATTTTATTTCTCAATTTTTGTTTGTAATTTTATATACTTTTATTCTTAGCTTCTGTTTTGTTTCTTGGACATTTTCACTTGGTTGAGGGAGGCGCTGCCAGCACAATGGTCATGGCTATGAAGTAAGTACATGTACATGTTTATTGTGCTATTTTTGTAGAAATGGATACAACTTACCCAACCAATGAACAAGTTGTATTCGCATTAAAAGGAATAACAAGATGTGTCGCAGATGTAAACAATCTATTGAAAGACAAGTTCCCTGTACTAGAGAAGTGTCCGGCACAGGCCAATACTGTCTATAATAAATATATAAGACTAGTCAACAAGATCGCCGTTCTAAAAAGAAAGAACCACAAAAATGAGCTGGCAAAATTATTGGAAACTAAATTTGTCCCCGAAGCAATGACAAACTTCGGGAGAATTCAAGTTAATTTAACACCAAAGGAGAAACAAATGAATATTAAATTGGGAAATTTGAAAAAAGAAAACAAAAGTTTGAAAAGAAAATATGAAAATCTGGAAAAAGAGAGTACGAGTAATGAGACAGAGTTTGAAATTTTGGAAACACACTATTTGTCTTTGGTAGATGATATGAAACTTATGATGGAGCAACTTGAACTTGCTCACTCAGAAAACGAAGAAACGGAAAAAATCAGAAATGAAATGAATGAGAAAAATAATGAAATAGACAAACTGGAAACGAAATACACTGAGCTCCAAATGAAACACAAACGTAAATGTACTAGAAATGTAACAAAAAAGTTGAAACGTCGGGAGTCGAAAATTGAAAACTTAGTAACATCCTTAGAGGAAGTAAAACGGCAGGTGAGTTTAGACACGTGTAATAATGAAAAAACTGTTACTGAATTAGAAAAAACTGAGAGGAAAGCAAAAACAAATGGAAAACAAAATTGCCTCATTCAGAAGAAAGGCTAAGACAAATAAAAAGGAGGATGCAGCTGAAGTTTTGTATGTAAACGAATTGGAGGAAAAGTTAAAATTGTTACAACGCGAAAATAAAGAATTAGAATCGCTTGTTTCACTCTTACAAGACGATGAAGTAGTCACGTTTCAAGATGGTAGGTACTGTGACGAGGTTAGAGAAGTAATAATGGACCTATTGTCTCTGAATGTGTCAATGTCTAAGGTAAACGATGTGATTCGTGTAGTGCTGAACAAGTTAGCTGGAAAAAAAATTGATCGGTTGCCGTCAAATGCAGTTAAGTCAAGATTATTGATTGAAGCTCGATATTTATCACAAAGTCACGTGGCTGAAGCGATGATTGCAGATCTGGACTTAGACAGTGGGAAAGGCAACTGCCTTCATGGCGACGGTACTACGAAGTACCATCGCCATTATCAAAACTTCCAGATAACTCTGAAAGATGGAAGACAGCTGTCCATGGGGTTGAAAGAAATGGCAGGGGGTGACACAGCAGCAGAAATGCAGGCATTTACAGAGATAATTGAAGACTTAGCAGATACAGTTACGAACAACACCGATGACTGTGACCGAGGAGAAACAATCGCAAACTTAATCGGTTCAATTAAAAGTACAATGTCAGACCATGGCCCAACAAACCCGTGCTTTAACAGGAAATTACAAGTTCTCAGAGAAACGCTAATTCCAACTATACATGACAAATGGGATTACTTGGATGAACCTTCAAAAGAGTCAATATCAGGTATGTGCAACTTTTTTTGCAAGATGCACCTTCTACCGAACTTAGCTACTGAGAGCGACAAAACCATTAAGCTTTTTCAAGAGATCTGTACAGGGCCCACACAACAAACGTCCTTCACAAATGAATCTGGTGCGGCAAGACTAGTCCGAACAGCTGCAAAGGCGTTTCACCCCCGTGGTTGTGATGAAGCGGGCGTTGCTGCGTATTTTCAGTCATTCCTACAAGGGAAAGGAAAAAAGCTGCAGATAATTTCATACAATGGGAGCAGATTCAATGTTCTATTTTATGATGCCGCTGCTACGTACTTTCACAGAAATGAGATTCTTCAATTTTTGAAATCCTGGCCGAACCCGAACAAATTGCTGTTAGCAGTACTGGAAGATATTAGCAACCCAGTTAATGTAGCATGTGTTAGGGCACTGGGGATTATAGATAAAACAATAACAGGTCCATTCTGGCGCCTTATAGAGTCAAAACAGAGTATCTTGGAATTAAACCCGTACCTACATCAAATGAAAATTTCCTTTGAAAGATGGTCAAGAAATGGAACAGATCTATTTGAAGGTGAAGTCCTGTTTTCGGATGTTGAAGTGCACAAGGATGACTTATATGAAGCCTTATTCGAGACATCTGAAGAGAATGAGCTTGACACCATTACTATCCAGTGTCTAGAACTACTTATGCATGCCTTCCTACTAATATTGGAGAGACAAGCTGAAGACCAGCTTCCTGGTGGACAGTATTTTGAACCAACTGATAATATTAAGAGAGCTGCAACCAATGTCCCAACCACAAACAAGGTCAGTGAGAAAGAATTTGCCTCGTTAGACTTGTTGGTAAGAACAAAGCCATCCTCAAAGGTTATTTCCCATGAAGCGTTAGTGATGTGGTCCCACAATGAAACAAGACAGTGGTTGGACGAAAAAGATGAGGATGAGAAGGCATCGCTTTTAAAACACGCACGACAAGGCTATGAAAGCGCAATGATAAAATACAGAGAAAGAAAAGAAAAACTGAAAATGGAGAGGATGGAAAAACTGCTGAAGAAACAACAAGAGAAAGAAAAAACACGAATGAAGAAACATACTCTCAAAGTAAATTCCACCAATGAACTTATAAAAACCGGTAACGAGATGTGGACAACCGAAGAGGAAATTTCGTTAATGTTAGATGGAATGTCTGAAAAAGAGAAAAAAGCCAACTTGCTAGCTCAAATAAAATTTCATAAGAATGTATTAAAATCAAAAGGACAAGTCCGACTATTCGCACTATCTACTACAATAAATGGTAAGAGAAAACAGTACACTGCGGTGGACTTGGAAAACAACTTGAAAGAAATACTTACTTTAAACCCTGTGTGTAGTGAAGTAGCAGAACCAGAAAAAGTAATTCTAGTACCTGCAGAAAAAAGGCAGGAGAAATTTGAGGACACAAAGAGGAAACTTCTCTCTAACCTTGTCCAGCAAAGACTTAAACAAAAAGTGACAAAATCAAAAATTAAACTAACTGAATTGACCGAGGACCCTGAGAAACTGGTTGGCATAAGGGTAAAACATAAATGTGTTACTGACAATGGTGCAGTTTGGTTTGATGGCGTGGTGACAAAACTGAAGAAGAAAGACGGCACCAAGACAGAGTTCATGGTTCGCTATGATGAAGACGATGACGATGTTCAGTGGATGTTTCCTCTCCTCAAAGATCTACAGCGGGGGGATCTTATCTTATCATTTTGAAATTTTGTTTTTGTTTTATTATCAATTCTTTCTTTTATTTCAGGGAACTTTTTGATCATTAAAATATTGAATAACTGTGGATAACACATGAGAGAAAATATTCAGTGGACATATTTCTATTTTTTGGCATCATCTGACATACAAAAAAATTAAAAATAACAAATTGGTTATGACTGAAAAATGATTTAAATGAAATATAGATTTGGCATTTTTCCAGTACAGAGAAATATATAAACAATTATTTCATTAATATTTCATTGATTTTTTTGATTTTTATTTTATACATTATTCTTGATTTGCATTCATTTCTAATATCATTTTATTATTTTATAATTTTCCTTTGTTTGTTCCCCCCTGCTTACAGTGTCGACTACAAACTCCACATGTGTGTCATTGCCAAGAAATGAAGGTACTGTACATAGTGTAGGTTTTGCTTTTGTTGCAAATTTTTCTTTACAGTTTGGCTTACCATAGATGTCCTAATTAAGGCAATTCAAAAGTACTCCAAATTTGAATTAGCACGAAAGCTATTATTAGGACATGTTCGGTACAATTATTTGCATGTATAGATGTATTTGCATGTATATACTTCATATCCCTACCCTTTTAGTTGATATTTTATTGCTAACATTAGAAACTTACCTTAGCTAACATTAGAAACTAAACTTTGCTAACATTAGAAACTAACCTTATGCCGTTTTCGGGATAGCCAAACGCTCTGTGAAGTCTGCCAAGTTCCGCGCTATTTGTTCGCGATATTTGTTCGTGATATTTGCTCGTCTAAACACATTTTTTGTATTCTTATTGCCAATACTATATATCCATACTAGATTAATTAAAATTTCAATTCTACAGGGTCTAACGATTCCAACGATATATTACTTGGCCATATCTCTGCAAGAATTGATTTTTCCCTTCACACGAACATGGCGGCCATCTTGGATTTGAGTGTCGGCCATTTTGAATTATATCTGTGATGTATTAGCATAAAACTGTAGTATCATTTCAATTTATTTTAGTTCTTTGGGTTGAACTATAAAACAAAGAATTTTGATCAATTAATTCAGAAGATGCTAAAATTCATATTTGGTAAACAAATTTAAATGTCGGCCATCTTGGATTTGGCGGCCATTTGAATTTTTATTCGAAGAATTTTTATTTATTTTTATCTAATCCATAAAATCATTGAAAATATGTTTATTTTTATGCAAGTTTCTATGAAATTGATTAACAAATTAACAAGTTAAAACCAAAAACGTGTCATTTTTAATGAAAAAGTTAATATTACGGTGCCGTCATAGTCCTATATATACACATATAAAATATTTCTAAAAAGTCGGCTTATTTGGGATCTTCAACCGACCATAACTTTCTTATTTATTGGAATATTTTGATCAAATAAGGACCATTTTGTTTGTTTTAAAGAGATCTCACAAGATCTATTGATTAATTGCATATAAAATGACTATTTAAAAATCACCTAAACCCTCTACTTTCATACTATCTTTGTTAAACTTGTTAAAAAGTTTATCAAAAGAAGTTATGATCCTATCATTTTGCAACGTACTGCATGATTGGTGGTGGACCCTTTTACAGTTCGCCACTATGCTTTCCTCTTTAATTGTACGATGACCGGACAGGCTGTGGACCCTATGATGACGCCTACCTAAAGCCGATTGGGAAGGTGGCGTTTGATGTTTGTCCATGATCTTTCCTGTCGTGCCCTTAATGGTGTATTCTCTTACTGCTCTGGCTTCGGCAAAGTCATTGAGTACCTTCATTGTGGCTTTATAGGCTATTGTTTTTTTTGTATTATATTTACACGAGCATATTTGTGTTTTACTTATATTGCCTATTGATGCTGCTTTGTTGGTTAGAGATTAGATCATGGCGGGGATTTCTTTATTTACACTGTCCTGTTTAAATGGGATGACAGTAGGGTAAGTGTGAGGTTTGGTGCACCCTAGAACCGGTTTAAGCCCCCAGTGGCCTACTTTGCCATTGACCGTTCCAAGGCGGTAGCGCTATTGTCAACCCTTTTGTGTTTGTGATGTCGTTTGCATTTTTTATTACTTTTGCCTTTTCGTTTGTCTGTTTGCGTGTTTGTTTTTGTGTTTTGTGGTTGACTGTCGTCCTTGAATGCTGCTTTCACTGTCCGATATTTTTATCCTTTTTTGGTCAAAATTGACCTAGCTGTTTCTGAGAGTAAGTTTTTGAAAATGTCTCGATGTAAGTCTTTGTAAAACATGTGACCTCTGGGGCGGGGCCAAATGTGACCCCATGATCACCATTTGAACAAACTAACATAACAATGGGACCCTATGGAAAATTAATTGTGGTGTGAGACGTAAATGACGTTGCGTGCGTCATACGGAACATGTGATACCAGCAATTGTCACATGATACCGAGCACCTGACATGAATGACGTCGACAACGTCATACTATCGGTTTTATCCAATAGGATCCCAAAGGGACTACTTTTTTTCAGGGGGGGGGGGGGGGTAATTGTCACCTTATTAAAGACAAGCTTATTTCTTGTATTGAAAAAACATTCGCTAGGGAAAATACTACATTTTTGGCATGTAATAATATAAAAGCGTTTTTTACAAACGGCAGTTTAGACAATTATACTGTGTGGACTTGCTAAGAAAGTTTGTGAAGCGCTCATCTTCCTATTAGATAATATTTTCGTCAGGTATGGAACCACCGTTTATAGACAAATTGTTGGTATCCGTATGGGTACGAACTGTGCACCACCTGTCGCAGATTTGTCCTTATTTTGCTATGAAAGGGATTTCATATTGAGTATTTCACCAGATACCCAGGCAGATGTTATTGAAGCCTTTAATGACTTCTCTCGGTATCTGGATGACATATTGAACATTGACAACCCTTTTTTTCCAAATATGGTTAATTATATTTATCCTAAATAACTTCAGCTAAACAAAGCTAATATTTCTAATAATAACGCTTCTTTTCTTGATTTAGATCTCTCGATTGAAAATGGTAAAATAATTAGCAAAATCTATGACAAGAGAGATGATTTTAATTTTGACATGTTAATTATCCCCACTTGGATGGGGATATTCCCCGAGCAACTTCTTATGGGGTGTATGTGTCTTAACTTAGTCAAGGACTATCACAACCTGACTTCTATGGTGATTAGGGCAGAAACGAGTACCCGGGTACCCGCGGGTCGGTTCCGATCTTTCGGGTACCCGGGTACAAATTTATTACCCGTTACCCGATGTTACTTTTTCACTGCCGATTTTCTGGGTAATCCTTCTGTGTTTGCCAAGTTTATTTTGGTCAAACTTACATATAAACATTTCCGGATTTGTTTACCACCAGATGTAGTATTGATAAAGTTATCTCCCGTACAATGGTTATAAAATGAAAGTTTATTTTGCGGGTTCCAAGATACTATATGCGGTCCCTAATCCTGGACATTGACAGTCAATTGCAAGTCACCGTTCGCGACAGTGGCCGTGAAGGAGTTTATTTTACAAGAGGGACTTTATATTGATAACACGTTTGATTTATTTCATGTCTTTCGTTCCAACTCTATACTATTGTACTGCTCGAAATAAATGTAACACACTGGGCGTTGTTATAAATTTGTACAAAATAACTTTTTGCGGTTTATTGAGAACAAAACAAGGACTATCCCAACCGGACTTCTATGGTGATGTGATTTATAAACTTCGTAAGATTCTAGGTCATGATCACTTTCATACTATCTTTGTTAAACTTGTTAACAAGTTTATCAAAAGAGGTTATGACCCTATCATTTTGCAACGTACTGCATGCTTGGTGGTGGACCCTTTTACAGTTCGCCACTATGCTTTCCTCTTTAATTGTACAATGACCGGACAGGCTGTGGACCCTATGATGACGCCTACCTAAAGCCCATTGGGACGGTGGCGTTTCATGTTTGTCCATGATCTTTCTTGTCGTGCCCTTAATGGTTTATTCTATTACTGCTCTGGCTTCTGCAAAGTCATTGAGTACCTTCATTGTGGCTTTCTAGGCTATTGGTTTTTGGTATTATATTTACACGAGCATTATTTGTGTTTTACTTATATTGCCTATTGATGCTGCCTTGTTTGTTAGAGATTAGATCATGGCGGGGATTTCTTTATTTACACTGTCCTGTTTTAATGGGATGACAGTAGGGTAAGTGTGAGGTTTGGTGCACCCTAGAACCGGTTTAAACCCCCAGTGACCTACTTTGCCACTGACCGTTCCAAGGCGGTAGCCCTATTGTCAACCCTTTTGTGTTTGTGATGTCGTTTGCATTTATTATTGTTTTTGCCTTCTTGTTTGTCTGTTTGCGTGTTTGTTTCTGTGTTTTGTGGTTGACTGTCCTCCATGAATGCTGCTTTCCCTGTCCGATCTTTTTATATTTCTTTTGATCAAGCACAAACACAAACTATAAACAAGTGTGATTAAACATGTATGGATGGCCGTAGGGGAAACCCAATGAAAGTTATGCCGTTTCCATTGTCGGGAGAGGAGGCGCCTCCTGTTTAACAGCAGACTCTTCGCGTTGGTCAGTTGACGTGGTAGCTACGTCGGCCGTGGCGCGTGCAGACGGGACAGCCATTGACGGGACAGGAGATGAAGATTCCAATGCGGGGATCAGTTTGTGTTTTTTGTTTAAGAATATAATAGCATCCGCAGTGCCGGGGTCTAGAGCCGACCGTTGCTTAGTGATAGTAAGACCGGCCGTGCTGAAGGCTCTTTCAGAAGGGACCGATGTTGCCGGAACACATAATAGTTTCGTGCCAACGCCGCCAGTTTGGGAAATTTCACCGATGACGCATCCCACCATTCCAAAACATTAAAAACAGAACCCTGAAAGCACCTCACTGGTTCAGCGAGGTAAGAATTCAATTCATCGATTGTTTCTGTTTCATCGTTTATTTCAATAATGTCACCCATAATAAATTGCAGGGCACTGACATGCTTTTCAAGTTTAGGCACCTTTGTGGGCGTGCCATTTTGGTAGAAGAAAGGGGGTCAACCTTTTGAAACAGCTTGAACAGGTTTAATATGCGGGTACCCGAGTACCCGCGGGTAATTGCCCGACGGGTACCCGGGTACGAATTTTGTACCCGTTTCAGCCCTAATGGTGATGTGATTTATAAACTTCGTAAGATTCTTGGTCATGATCACTTTCATACTATCTTTGTTAAACTTGTTAAAAAATTACAATAAGAGGTTATGACCCTATCATTTTGCAACATACTGCATGCTTGGTGGTGGACCCTTTGATGTTTGTCCATGATCTTTCTTGTCGTGCCCTTAATGGTTTATTCTCTTACTGCTCTGGCTTCTGCCAAGTCACTGAGTACCTTCATTGTGGCTTTCTAGGCTATTGTTTTTTGGTATTATATTTACACGAGCATTATTTGTGTTTTACTTATATTGCCTATTGATGCTGCCTTGTTTGTTAGAGATTAGATCATGGCGGGGATTTCTTTATTTACACTGTCCTGTTTTAATGGGATGGCAGTAGGGTAAGTGTGAGGTTTGGTGCACCCTAGAACCGGTTTAAACCCCCCAGTGGCCTACTTTGCCACTGACCGTTCCAAGGCGGTAGCCCTATTGTCAACCCTTTTGTGTTTTTGATGTCGTTTGCATTTATTATTGCTTTTGCCTTCTTGTTTGCGTGTTTGTTTCTGTGTTTTGTGGTTGACTGTCCTCCTTGAATGCTACTTTCCCTGTCCGATCTTTTTATATTTCTTTTGGTAAATAACTGATAATAACAGGACTGAAACAGTGAAATAGAGCAGCAGTATTCTGCAAGGAACAACCGTTGCTGGGATCATTGTTGCTAAACATTTGAGCGGGATAGGTCGCATTTGTGGATTATTCAAGGTATGGAAATATGGATTGCCGTTTTAAAGACAATGTGTACGTTTATCATAATTTAAAGCTGATTAATTTAATATTTCTGGCATTGGACTACCCACATTCCGACGTGTATGTCGGTTTAATTGTACTATTCTCGTCATTTTTATTTTATGCCAAAGTTAAAAAAAACGTTAAAACGGATCCGGTCATTACAAATGGATAGTTTGGTGGGTTTGACTTTTGCACAGGAGTCGTCGAGCATTTAGGCTGACATGCCTTTTTCAGGATTTAATGCTAATTTTCCTGTTGTGGAGTTGGAGTTGCTATATATCCAATCTCCGACGTCCTTCATTTTTCCTTTAGATACGGCATATGTATAGTACTTTTAAAGTGCTAAGTTCAACCTCAAACTTCTCATAAAGATGGTGTAATGGATCGGAGAACAACATTATCATATATTCTGGGATAACTGCGATTTGCAGATCTTCTCCTTAAGACACAATGCTCACAGACAAATTGTTTTGTCCACCACTGATGGGTGCTAATTGGACCGGGAGATAGTATTGACATTAGAATTGACATTATTCCAGATATGGAAAATGAGATGCATTACATGGCAGTGAAGCAATGTCGTTATAATTACCCGGAGGTTTTTGATTAATAGTTACTCTTCAAATTTCAGAATGGCAGAATCCCTGGAATACTATAGTTTAAGTATATATGTATGTTATTGTATGAATTCACAGAAATTGTTGTTTCTCTGGAAATCTCTAAGAGAAACAGATATAGATTAAACTGTGGCATCTTCTGTACTTTCAGATGCCTAAACGCAAATACAGTGACGACGATTCGAACGTGTTCGGTGATCTGGGACTACCGGATACTCATCTTGTCAGGAATAAGAACATACCCAGTTTTAGGCATGAGCACTGAAATGTATTCTACATTGGGGTCGGGGTTTATTTGCGGCATTTGAACAAAAACCAAATTGTCTACATCAATGATGGGGAAGTCCAACGCAGCTGCATGTTTGAGAACGAACATTTTCCGACTAGCAATTGATTCCAAGGTTTCCGAGCGGGACGAACCCCCGCCGTCGTAATCGAAATGAACATCAACAACAACCGGTGGATTGACGACGATATTGTTGTCGTCCATAAAGTTATCAATGTTATCAATAGCATCCATGTTATTGTTATTGTTATCCATTATTAAACCAATGATGAATTATTGTTCCTAATCAATGGCTACCGTCCGTCGGCGACCCACGGTTATCGGCATAGCCTGTTTAAGAAACGGAAGGTTTCATTAAGTGATATATTCCAATTAGAAGCCGGTAACTAGCGCAGAATGTTCATAAAGTTTATAACGATGTCTTTATGACCTTGGTCTTAGAGGCCGATTGCCAATTTTTATAGACAATTTCTTAGATGATAGACAGTTTCGTGTCCGAATGGGTTCAACCCTCTCTGACATTCATGAACAGGAGATAGGTGTGCCACAGGGCAGGATACTCTCTGTTAACCTTTTTAATATAAAAAATAACTATAGTTAAATGCATCAATCCTGGTGTGGATTGCTCTCTATATGTTGACGACTTTGTTATATGTTATCGTGCAAAAAACATGAACACTATTGAGAGACAACTCAAACAATGTCTGAATAAACTTCAGACCTGGTCTGATGAAAATGGTTTTAAATTTTCTAAATCTAAAACTTATTGTATGCACTTTTGTCAACTACGTAAACATCATGAAGACCCTCATCTAACACTGGATGTGTCACCAATACCTGTAGTGGATGAGACAAAATTTCTTGGTCTTATTTTCGACCGTAAATTAACGTTTATACCACACCTTAAATACTATTGTCAACCCTTTTATGTTTATGATGTCGTTTGCTTTCATTATTACTTTTGCATTCTTGTTTGTCTGTTTGCGTGTTTGTTTCTGTGTTTTGTGGTTGACTGTCCTCCTTGAATGTTACTTTCCCTGTCCGATCTTTTTATATTATTTTAGGTGCCTTTCATACAGCACCAGCCGAAAGTCTATATGTTGAAGCTAATGAACAATCACTGTCTCATAGGCGGGACAAGTTAGCCCTTCAATATCACATTAAATAAAAATTAATCCTTCAAACACAACTTTCGATAATGTTTTTAATTCTAGTTAAACCTCTTTTTGATCGAAAGACCAGTTGGTCTTTGTATTAAATCAAAATTAAGAGACACTGAAATCGACCTAAATGTGATTGCCAAGTACAAAGTACCACAAATTCCACCGTGGAATTTGGACACACCAACAATTATTTTTGATGTGTGTAATAGTACTGTTTTTCAAAGCAAATTTAATGAAATTAAATCGAAATACAGTAACTTTCAATATATATACACAGATGGTTCACCATTCATTCATTCATTGTTTATTTACACTGTCCCGTTTTATTAGGATGACAGTAGGGTAAGTATGAGGTTTGGTGCACCCTAGAGCGGGGTTTAAAAGAAATATAAAAAGATCGGACAGGGAAAGTAGCATTCAAGGAGGACAGTCAACCACAAAACACAGAAACAAACATGGAAACAGACAAACAAGAAGGCAAAAGTAATAATAAAAGTAAACGACATCACAAACACAAAAGGGTTGACAATAGGGCTACCGCCTTGGAACGGTCAGTGGCAAAGTAGGCCACTGGGGGGGGGGGGGGGGGGGGGGGGGGGAATATACCGGTTCTAGGGTGCACCAAACCTCACACATACCCTACTGTCATCCCATTAAAACAGGACAGTGTAAATAAAGAAATCCCCGCCATGATCTAATCTCTAACCGACAAGCAGCATCAATAGGCAATATAAGTAAAACACAAATATGCTCGTGTAAATATAATACAAAAAAAATAATAGCCTAGAAAGCCACAATGAAGGTACTCAATGACTTGGCAGAAGCCAGAGCAGTAAGAGAATACACCATTAAGGGCACGACAAGAAAGATCATGGACAAACATCAAACACCACCGTCCCAATGGGCTTTAGGTAAGTGGCGAACTGTAAAAGGGTCCGCCACCAAGCATGCAGTACGTTGCAAAATGATAGGGTCATAACCTCTTTTGATAAAATTTTTAACAAGTTTAACAAAGATAGTATGAAAGTGATCATGACCAAGAATCTTACGAAGTTTATAAATCACATCACCATAGAAGTCAGGTTGTGATAGTCCTTGTCGCAGAAGAGTCCTTAAATTACATTTATATTTGGAAAGAAGATCAGGGTTACGATAATATAATTTTGTAAAGGTTTTACGAAGTTTATGGTAACGGTAACCCTGATTGAGTAACTGTTTAGTTATACAAAGATTACGAATATTAAAGTCCTCAACTCGAGTACAAGCTCTAGAAAAACGAATAAGTTGAGACAGATACACCCCATAAGAAGTTGCTCGGGGAACATCCCCATCCAAGTGGGGGTAATTAACAATGTCAAAATTAAAATCCTCTCTCTTGTCATATATTTTGCTAATTATTTTACCATTTTCAATCGAGAGATCTAAATCAAGAAAATAAGTGTTATTATCAGATATATTTTCTTTATTAAGCCGAAGTTCTTTAGGATAAATATTATCAACCATAGTTGGAAAAAAAGGGTTGTTAATGTTCAGTATGTCATCCAGATACCGAGAGGTGTCATTAAAATCTTCAATAGCATCTGCCTGGGTATCTGGTGAAAGACTCAACATGAAATCTCTTTCATAGCAAAATAAAAACAAATCTGCGACAAGTGGTGCACAGTTAGTACCCATACGGATACCAACGCCAGCGGCCTTTTTCGACACTGACAGTTTCAAGGCGGTAGCCCTTTTGTCTTTGTGAGGTCATATGCCTTTATTCCTTATTAACATTGCCATTCATGTTTGTCGTTTTGCGTGTTTTCAGGTTTACTGTGTTCTGTGAAAGCTGCATTTCCTGTTCGACTTTTTACTTATTTTTAATTACACATGGTAGCAGTGAAAAGTTTATCTCTGTTGTAATGCACACGTTAACGCACACGCATCCCTTAAATGTGAACACCTGTATTTCTTGGCTGATGTGTACTTCTAGCACGTTGTGCTACAAAGGGGAATATGTAATCAATATGTAACGCATGTCAAGAATTTGACCAGATCGAAGCGAGATCGCTCACCTTCATTCATAAAAGAACTGATGGTAAACATTGGGAAGAAAGTGTCTGGTAAGAAAGAACGGTCGTGGCGTGTCTACGTCTTCCTGCCAACATTTTTTTTTGAATATTGTTTTAACACCCGTGACTTGATCGGTTATTATGTTAAACGTTGTTCCCACAACCCGGATATAATGCTATTTTCTCTCGTCAGCTATTTAACGCTTTCGTAAAATCTTGCTTGTATTCATCTTTGTAGCTGTTGTTAGTTTCTGTGCGCGTTTGTGGTTGACTGTGGTCCTTGAATGCTAAATTTTTTGTTCGATTTTTATATCTACTGTGTGTGTGTAATATTAATCGATTATCGATATGAATATTCTTTCACTGAGAAATCCCAATATTTCACCCATAGAAATGTAATTAAAGTTTTTCACACAAGTCTTGACCAGTCCACATAGTATCATTATCTAAATTGCCGTTAGTAAAACATGCTTTAATATGGTTATACGCCAAATATGAAGTTGAATATATATTGCCTATTAATGCTGCCTAGTTTATTAGAGATATATCCTGGTGCTGGTGGGGATTTCTTTATTTACACTGTCCTGTTTAATTAGGATAAAAGTATGTTAAGGGTGGGGTTTAAACCCCCAGTGCTCGTTGTGACAATGGCCATTCCAAGGCAGTAGCAACAAAAGAACAAAACGTAATTTAAAGTTGGTTAACCTTAACGGAGATGATCGAGACTTTGTGTCAAGTATTTCTGTATAATATTACCGTCAAACTTGCATAAAATCCCCCTACCCCAATGTACTCAGCCTTTAATAGCAACAACTGATCGTACGCTTCGTTAAAAAGGCACGCTGATGTTTTAGTCCCTTACCGGTGTTTTATCGGAGGGGACTACAGGTTTACCTCCCGTCCGTCCGTCCGTCCGTCCGGAAAACTGGATCCTGCGATAACTTAAAAAGTATAGAAGATATTTTCATAAAACCTTTTACTTATGGTAGAGGGGTATAAGGAGATTATGCACGTTATTTAATTTTGTTGATATGACCAACATTGTGGTTGCTATGGCAACAAAATAGTAAAAGAAAAACGTCAGTCTGTCTGGAAAAATGGATCCTGCGATAACTTTAAGAGTATAAAAGATATTTTCATGAAACGTTTTACATACGGTAGAGGGGCATAAGGAGATGATTATGCACGTTATTAAATTGTGTTGATATGGCTAAAATTGTGTCAGTGCACACAAAATAAAAGCATGCTAACTATAAAAGATATTGTCATACAACTTGGTACGTAGGTAGAGGAGCATACTGAGATTTTGCACACAATGTTATTTTGGTGATGTGGCCAAAATTGTGTTTGCTATGGTAACAGAATTCAGTCGTTAGTTATACATCTGAATAAGGGAGC
The DNA here is from genome assembly GCA_037043455.1 of Cyrtodaria siliqua. Taxonomy (NCBI): domain Eukaryota; kingdom Metazoa; phylum Mollusca; class Bivalvia; order Adapedonta; family Hiatellidae; genus Cyrtodaria; species Cyrtodaria siliqua. The sequence goes on from JAWPHD010017970.1 coordinate 24,024, forward strand.
TTAAAGCGTCATCTTTATACTCAATAAATAGTCGATAGTTATTTCCCTTCAAATAGAGTTATATATTAATACAAGACTTGACATTGATTTTAATTTCTTTGCCTATGTATTTTTATTACTTGTATCATATTTGTAATATGTTTGTAAACTTCCAAAGGTCCATTATCATACTCTTTTTTACTGAGTGGGGTATATCCTTTACAATGTGTAAGGAAGATTATGTACTCAAACTTGTTTTGTTAAGGTTGCGAAATGTAGCATGCCATTGTTATTTGTCTAAAGCATAGCCTTTTGTTTGGTCTGGTCCAACAAAAACATTTACTGCCAAACATCTGACATCATTTATTGCCATGCAATACTGGAGTATCTTGTTAACTCTTGTGTTTACATAAACATTGTCTGTGCTATAAATGAACCATTTGAATCTGCACACTTCCTGTGTTGTGCTAAGCGTCGGCGCATCGGGTAGGGAATACAGCGTAATTAGTACACACATATTTATTCGGCATATTGTGTACAGTTTAATTTTATTCAGTTTATTTGTTAGCGTAATTCTCTAAGTTGTAACTCTTCCGAGTGCTTCGTCAGCTGTTTTAGTTTATGTGTTAATAAGCATATTCTGCACTGCAAGACCATAATGAAGGTTAATACTTTGACTTAAACCAGACTTCAACGTTTTACTTTTACACTTTTCTTTCCAAAAACAATTTTCGTCTTTTAAATCGTAGGCTTCTTTAGAAAAGGATCGTTTTTAAATATTGAGTATTGAAAGACTGGCGTACATTTACGCTCTGTGATTGCCACAAATAGGTGACGAATTTAAACGTGCATATATATCTTATATATTGACCCAAATTACAACAATAACTCTATTATATTTACATACCAAAACATAGGAGGACATCAGCCGAAGTAGTTTACTTTCGTTCTAATATTTTTCCTTCTATTGTGTACACATTGTGTTGTAAAAAGAATATGAAATAAGTTCTCTGGGACAAGATGTTTACTCGCTCACTAATCCGGTGATTACGACAAGCAGAGTAACATCAGTCTGCTGAACAAGTCCTACGTACTAGGATGAAAGCTCAAGGTTGGCTTTCTGATTTATTGTGTATTTGTTTGAAAAGTTAAAATTCTCATCAAATAATGAATGATACTACACAGGAAGATCCTTGGAAGATCCTTGGTCATGATCGCTTTCATACTATCTTTGTTAAACTTGTTAAAATGTGTATCAACAGAGGTTATGACCCTATCATTATGCAACGCACTGCCTGCTTGGTGGTGGGCCCATTTACAGTTCGCCACTATGCTTTCCTCTTTAATTGTGCGATGACCGGACAGGCTGTGGACCCTATGATGACGTCTACCTTAAGCCCAAAAGGACGATGACGTTTGATGTTTGTCTGCAATCTTGTCTTGTCGTGTACCGTTAGCCATCAGGGTCATAACGCTGATATGTTACGCGTAACCAAATTATGTAACGCGTAACTTAAGCAGCCAATGAAATGATGTTCCTTTGTTACGCGTAACATAAGCTTAAGTTACGTGTAACATAGGCTGAAGCTACGCGTAACCACAGTTAATGTAGCGTAAATGATGCCGTTCAGGCCGCCATGGTCATACGATCCTATGTTACACGTAACCAAAGTTAAGTTACGCGTAACATAAGAACATCATTTCACTGGCTGCTTAAGTTACGCGTAACATAAGAACATCATTCATTGGTTATCTATATTACGCGTAACATAAGAATATCACTACATTGACTGCTTAAGTTACGCGTAACATAAGAACATCATTTCATTGGCTGCTTAAGTTACGCGTAACATAAGAGCGTCATTCATTGGTTAATTAAGTTACGCGTAACATAAGAATATCACTTTTCATGCACACACTATTATACTCAACCTACAAGAATACGGTATTCGTTGAGTAATCTCGTCGAGTTGCTGATTTGCGGTCTATACTGTTCTACGGTGCATTCTACCAAATACAACTTCTATTAGCCAAGTTTAAGGTTTTATTGTTAATACCTTTGGTTTGTAGGTATGTTTGGTCATGCTATTAGTAAATGTTAATTTCAAGTCGAAATTAAAGTGAATACTGGGCCATTATTGTTTGATAATTTGTTTTACGAACCCTCCCAAGACGAATTTTGTTTTATTGTGCTTTTTTTTATACCTCCTCTCGGATTTTAGTCGAACATTTCATTCTGTTGTCCTTTCGGAAATTTTTTTTTTTGTAGTTTCCAAGTTTTTGTTGTTTTCCCTCCTCCTACAGCAATTCCCTGTCTTGATGGTTCGTGATACGAATAATTAAAAAATAAGTGTCTTATTGTGAAAGGTAATTGGACAGATTCCTGTAATATTGTGTATCTTGCCCGGGCTTCCTTTTAAAGTTAATATCTTTACTTGAAATAAGACGTTGACGGATTTGTGAGAATTTGAAATGTGTTCTTTAATAAATAATACTGTTATTGCTCTAGTTGCATATATTATCTGTTTTATATGTTGCTATACTGGCATTTCATTAGTTACTTATGTTTCCTAAGTTTTCTGAATCTCCTAATACTGGTATATTGGATATACTCTAGTGAGATTAAGGAGAGTATAGTAAGATATGCTCCCTATGTTTTCTGGCTATATATATGCTACGTATTGGTGTACTGGTAATACACTAGTTGTAAATGTTTACTATGTTGTTTTGTGATTATACGCGCTTTACTGATATACTGGTACTGTTTCCAGATGGGTCCTGTTTGTTTTTCCAATAATGATGCCCTGATACTACACCAGTTAAGTAAATTTCCTATGTTCTCTGTTTCTGTGCTATGTACTGTTATGATGATATTATACTAACTGCGTATGTTTTCTACTTGTGCTATTGTAATGCTTACTCTGTCTGTCTTTCTCTATATTTCTCTCTTTCGCATGTTCTCTGTTTCTGTGCTATGCACTGTTAGGCTGACATTATACTAACTGCGTATGTTTTCTACTTGTGCTATTGTAATGCTTACTCCGTCTGTCTTTCTCTATATTTCTCTCTTTCGCTATCTCTCTTTCTTTTTTTTATACTGTATCTATCCTTAGATTCTACCTACCTACGATTACTTTACACGTTCTCTACTTATACTTATGCTTATAAGTAATGTTACTTCTACATCTCGTGGATTTATTTGTTGCCTAACTAGTTCTGCTTCGTTATTGTAGGCCTTGACTGTTACACTTGGCCATGTTAATTTCACTGTGCATTTGCATCGGTGATCGTGTTGGTCCAGGTTGCCCGTGTTTTAGACCCTTTTTTCAAAGCTATAATACTGCTGTTGGATGTGGCGTGCCATTGTTAAAAGGAAACACGACAATCTTCAAGTTGTATCAAGCAATAACATTAGTCTCTCGATTCAAGGATTACGACTCGCCTTGGGTGCCTTTCGTACATCACCAGCCGAAAGTCTATATGTTGAAGCCAATGAACCATCACTGTCTCATAGACGAGACAAATTAGCTCTTCAATACGCCATTAAATTAAAGTCTAACCCTTCAAACCCAACTTTCGATAATGTTTTTAATCCTAGTTGTGAGCCTCTTTTTGATCGAAAACCGAAGGCCATTCGACCATTTGGTCTTCGTATTAAACCAAAATTAAGAGACACTGAAATCGACCTAAATTTGATTGCCAAGTACAAAGTACCACAAATTCCACCGTGGACTTTGGAAACTCCAACAATTATTTTTGATCTTTGTAATAATAACAAATCCAGTACAGACCCTACTGTCTTTCAAAGCAAATTTAATGAAATTATATCGCAATACAGTGACTTTCAACATATCTACACAGATGGCTCTAAAGATGGAGATAAGGTAGCTGCAGCAGCTGTTCACAAACACAACATAAAGAGCCGCCTGCCTGACAAGGCCTCTATCTTTTCAGCTGAACTTAAAGAAATTGAACTTGCCTTAAATTATATTCAGGAATCTGATGATGACCATTTTGTAATCTTTTCTGATTCCCTTTCATCTCTTCAGGCACTGGGTAATATGAAACATGATAACCCAGTTGTGCTTCAACTTTTAGAAAAGTACAATTCTCTTATAATTGATAATGTTATTATTTTCTGCTGGCTTCCAAGCCATGTAGGAATACATGGTAATGATAGAGCTGATAGTGCTGCTAAGGCAGCATTAGATTTACATATATCTGATACCAAATTACCTTATACTGATTTTAAAAGTTGTATTAACACATATATTCGTAACTCTTGGCAAACCGCTTGGGATTTGTCAGTTAACAATAAACTCCATCCAATTAAACCGTTACTCGGAGAATGGCGTTCTTCTAGTAGACCCATTCGTCGAGAGGAAGTTGTCCTAGCCCGGTGCAGGATAGGGCATACACGTTATACTCAATCATATTTATTACAAGGTGAGCAATTACCAGAATGTATACCCTGCTTTGCACCGTTAACGGTCTAACACATCTTATTGGAATGTGTAGACTTTGATCCTATGCGTCAAAGGTACTACAATGTTAATACTATGAAAGAGTTATTTGATACTGTAGATTTTAGTCTTGTTTTAGATTTCCTAAAAGAGATCAGACTCTATAAATCATTATAATGTGTTTTTATATATATATATACTTGTTTATATACCCGTTGACGGGCATTCGTTGATTTACATACATAGTTTATATTACACCTTATCATCCCTTATTTTTTTAATACCAGAATGTATACCCTGCTTTGCACCGTTAACGGTCAAACAAATATTATTGGAATGTGTAGACTTTGATCCTATGCGTCAAAGGTACTACAATGTTAATACTATGAAAGAGTTATTTGATACTGTAGATTTTAGTCTTGTTTTAGATTTCCTGAAAGAGATCAGACTATATAAATCATTGTAATGTGTTCTAATATATATTTACTTGTTTATATACCCGTTGACGGGCATTTGTTGATTTACATACATAGTTTATATTACACCTGATCATCCCTTATTTTTTAATAGTTTTATCTTTATATATTTACATTAATTTTTAATTGGTACTTCATTTTTCATAAATTTTTGCGCACAATATGACCTATTTATGTGTCGACGTGCCGTTAAACACCATTCATTCATTCATTAGTCTTTCGATATATTAATCAAATATCATTTTACGTCTTGCATATAATTAAATGCAAATTTGAGTTTTCAGTTATTCTACCATGGGTTTGAATATATTATTGGTGTTATATAATCAACAGTTAATAAACCATTTCAACAATTTACTTTACACCATTTCAACAATTTACTTTACAATATTCACATACTTAATATTAATGATTGAACAATTGAAATTTATGTAGAAAAACTAACGAGACGCCACGAGTTTTACAAAAACAAAAGATTGCCGCATATACCTTTAAGTGTGTCATTTTAGCAGCCAATGAAATGATGTTCTTACTTTACGCGTATCGTAACTTAAGCAGTCAATGAAGTGATATTCTTATGTTATGCGTAACCTAAGCTTAAGTTACGCGTAACATAACTTACCAATGAAATGATGTCCTTATGTTACGCGTATCTTAAGCAGCCAATGAAGTGATAGTCTTATGTTACGCGTAACATAACTAACCAATGAAATGATGTTCTTATGTTACGCGTAACTTAAGCAGCCAATGAAGGGATAGTCTTATGTTACGCATAACTTAAGCAGCCAATAACATGTTTTCTTTAAGTTACGCGTAACAAAGGCTTAAGTTACGCGTAACCTAACTTTGGTTAAGCGTAACATAGGATCTTATGACACTGGCAGCCAGAACGGCATCATTTACGCTACATTGACTGTGGTTACGCGTAACTTAAGCTTATGTTACGCGTAACATAAGAACGTGATTTCATTGGTTAGTTATGTTACGCGTGATGGCATAGTCGTGCCCTCAATGGTTTATTCTCTTGTTGCTCTGGCTTCTGCCAAGTCATTGAGTACCATCTTTGTGACTTTGTAGGGTATTGTTTTTTGTATTAATATATACACGAGCATCTTTGTGTTTTACTTATATTGCCTATTAATGCTGCCTTGTTGGTTAGAGAATAGTTTGTGGCGGGTGTTTGTTATTTACAATGTGCCGTTTTATTGGGATGACAGTAGGGTAAGTGTGAGATTCGGTGCACCCTAGAACCTGGTTGAAACCCCTCAGCGGCCTTTTTGCCACTGTGAAAGCTGCATTTCCTGTTCGACTTTTATACTTAGTAAACACAGCTAATAAACTACAGAAAATGAATTTATTTTATGAGAAATCGCATTTTCATTGAAGATTATGTATTATTATGTCCTAAATTTAAAAACTAATATAACTTCCAGAGAAATAAAAGGACAATAAAATAAAAACACCACTAAATCTGATATTTGCTATATTTTTCAAATACAAAGAAAAAAAAGTTTTCTGCAATAGAAGGACTTTATCAACAGACTTTCGCATTAAAAAGCTGATTTTATAACTAAAATATACCAAACTCCATAACAAAATTGAAAAGTATTGACTAACAAATATCGCTCAAAATTCTGATTTGAAAATACGTTTACGTGTCCATAAACATTACTTTTTAGACACAACTAGGAAACATTTCACTGATGATCGGCGTTCGTCGTATCGCTTCGTCGTGGTGTTATCTGTTTTCCATCTGGATACCTGGGGCGACCCCATGGGTAGCTGGCTTTTTAGGCTTCTTCTGCCTTTGCCGAATTTCACGTCTTTCATGACTCGACTTGTCGGAATAGGCTTCGACACTACGACCCCCTCGATCATTACCCGGTGCAGTATTGACCGTGACTGTCATAACGAGTAGCACAACCAGCACGATGAATGTTAATTCAACTGATTTCATTCTGTAAATATATTAAAAACATTAATAACTAGTTGCTATTGTGATATATCGAGCCTGTTTAATTATACACGTATTATTCATTAATTAATGTTAATTAATCTAGCAGTATCAGGGCTACCACCTTTGAACGGTCAGTGGCAAAAAAGCCGCTGCGAGGTTAAACCAGGTTCTAGAGTGCACCAAACCTCACTCTTACCCTCTTGTCATCCTAGTAAACGGGAGAGTGTAAATAAAGATATCCCCGCCAGTAATAATCTCTAACAAACAAATCAGCATTAATAGGCAATATAATTAAAACACATAAATGATCAAGTATATATAATACAAAACAAATAAAAGCCTAGAAAGCCACAAAGTAAGTACCCAGTGACTTGGCAGAAGCCAGAGCACAAGAGAACAAACCGTTAAGGGTATGACAAGACAATATTAAAGACAAACATCAAACACTACCGTCCTATAAGGTTTAGGTAGACGTAATCATAGCGTACACAATCTGTCCCCTAATCAAAGAAGAAAGCATTGTGGCTAACAATAAATGGGTCAACCGTACGTTACAGAATGAAAGTGCCATAACCACTTTTGATAAACTTTTTAGATTTTACGAATTATGTCTCCATTTTAAATAGAAATATGTAAATCAAGAAAGGAAGCGACAGTATCAGAAATGTTAGCTTTGATGAGTTGAAGTTCCTTAGGAGAGATAGTATTAAGAAAGGATTGTCAATGTTCAATATGTCATCCAAATACCGAGGTGTCATTAAAGGCTTCAATTGCATCTGCCTGAGTAACGTATGAAAGACTCAACATGAAATCTCTTTCATAGCAATTTAAAAAACAAATCTGCGACAAGTGGTGCACAGTTCATACCCATAGGGATACCAACAATGTGTCTATAAACGGTAGTTCCATACCTGACGAAAATATTATCTAATAGGAAAATGAGTGCTTCACAAACTTCTTGGCAAGTCCACATAGTGTTATTGTCTAAACTGCCGTTAGTAAAATCGCTTTAATATTATTATAGGCCACAAATGTAGTTTTATTATTATACGTCACAAATGTAGTTTTGGACAAACAGGTCGATCCTTAAAAGTTCGATTTCGTGAACACAAATATAATGCAAGTAATCCTAAAAAGTTAAAAAAATTACTTGTACCAACACTTTCGTCAGTCAGGTCATAATTTTAATTACGTAACTGTTCAACCAGTTGAATATTTATTTTTTGATAATGATGCTACTAAAAGCTTCAAAATAAAAGCTAGACACATTGCAGAACTTAAGTGGATGAAAAACTTACAGACACCTTATCCACTCGGCCTTAATGACAATATTTATCAAGAAGGAAATATTTCTAAAGATCCTAATATTGACATTTTTTCTATATTTTCTATTCGAAAGCGTAAATCTAGGTCTCATGGTCTTAGGCGTAATGGTAACATCAAACGTAAATCGCGTGTAATTATTTCTGTCGCTGATTTACATACTATTTTTAAACAGTCTGGAAAGCACTCTATGCTTTAACGGCTTACATCTTTGTCTATTTCTTCACTAAATTTGATCGACGAGGAAGCCGACAAAATTTTCATTCGTACAGATCCCTTGTATAACACTGCTTCCATAGTTCAAAGCTACACACAACATGTTCTCCGACCCCATATTGACAAGGAGTCTGATCACGTCAGGCATTTTCTAAAACTACTATATATTAATAAAGGTATTGATTTCATTGAAATGCCTAGTATTATTCGGGATACTCGTGTAGTTGATTCTATCCCAAAATATTTCAAAAATTCCGAAAGTCCTGTAATTTGTTATAAATATAAAAAGCCTATTAGAAATATTATTTTCAACTACAACAAAATAGTTTCTGACCTTAATATAGTACTTAATACTCCTAAGGAATGTGAATGCAACACATCAAAATTTTGCTATGCTCCAGCAGGTCATGTCATCACTGGTAATTTTGATATTGTTGATAAACTAATTCGGCATTTGTTTTCGAAAGGTCCTAAATATAGATTACCTTCAACTATTGATTTTAATGCCTGTCTGCCCAGATCGCCCACTCCATTGAAGATTTTAGTATAAAATGGTGTCGTAGAGAACATGCGGACCCAAACTCGCTTTCTACTTGGAAAAAGTCTATTCTTAAAATTATAGATACACGTATTAACTTTTATAATGCTAACCCCTCTTTACTACCTCCGAGACCTAGGTTTTCCTTTCGTAATCTAAAATCGGGAATTCAGGAATTTCATAATAAATTTGTTATAGTTCCTGCAGATAAAGCAGCTAATAATGTAATTATTGTTTGACGCCTACATTACGTCAATGTTTTATCTCTGGAACTCGGCAGCACCAATTCGTATACTCCAGTTAATTCTACTGGGGATGATGTTGTTTCCGCACATATCACTCGGTGCACTACTTTCAAGGCTGGTGTAAGCGATAAGCAAAATAAACTGCCTACCATGTACTGGATTCCTAAATTTTATAAAAATCCGTATAAGGCTCGCTTTATTTCTAATTCTAGTGCCTGCACGACAACAAACATCTCCAAACTTTTAACTTCTTGTCTTACTGCCGTTAAAGATTACGTTAAACTATATTGTGATAACACTTATGAAAACTCTGGGATTAATTTATTTTGGTCTATAAAAAATTCAGGAGACGTTCTTGATACAATTTCCAATAAAGGTCAAGTTTCATCATTAAGTACTTATGACTTCTCTACACTATATACAACCTTACCACATCATCTTATTAAAGACAAGTTAATTTCTCTTATTCAAAAAACATTCGCTAGAGAAAATACTACATTTTTGGCATGTAATAATATTAAAGCGTTTTTCACTAACGGCAGTTTAGACAATTATACTATGTGGACTTGCTATGAAGTTTGTGAAGCACTCATCTTCTTATTAGATAATATTTTCGTCAGGTATGGTACCATCGTTTATAGACAAATTGTTGGTATCCCTATGGGTACGAACTGTGCACCACTTGTCGCAAATTTGTTTTTATTTTGCTATGAAAGGGATTTCATGTTGAGTCTTTCACCAGATACCCAGGCAGATGTTATTGAAGCTTTTAATGACACCTCTCGGTATCTCGATGACATACTGAACATTGACAACCCTTTCTTTCCAACTATGGTTCATAATATTTATCCTAAAGAACTTCGGGTTAATAAAGAAAATATATCTAATAATAACGCATCTTTTTTTGATTTAGATCTCTTGATTGAAAATGGTAAAATAATTAGCAAAATCTATGACAAGAGAGATGATTTTAATTTTGACATTGTTAATTATCCCCACTTGGATGGGGATGTTCCCCGAGCAACTTCTTATGGGGTTTATCTGTCTCAACTTATTTGTTTTTTTAGAGCTTGTACTCGAGTTGAGGACTTTAATATTCGTAATCTTTGTATAACTAAAAAGTTACTCAATCAGGGTTACCGTTACCATAAACTTCGTAAAACCTTTGCAAAATTGTATTATCGTAACCCTGATCTTCTTTCCAAATATCAATGTAATTTAAGGACTCTTCTGCGACAAGGACTATCACAACCTGACTTCTATGGTGATGTGATTTATAAACTTCGTAAGGTTCTTGGTCATGATCACTTTCATACTATCTTTGTTAAATAATAAAAACTATACTTATACCCGCATAGAGAAAGAAATACATAAAGAGGCACTTATAAAATATGCTCTTGGAAGTAAACACGGCTGTTAGATTCTAATATCTGGTGGTTTACTGAAAAATGACATTAACGCATTTTTAACTATTACCCAATCGAGATCTCGTACAGTATCAGAAGTACTGCCGAAGGGTAATTAATCATGATATATCGGCGGTAATATGGTCAGAAGAATTTCTCACCTTGAGCGTGAACTAATTGACCACACTGAGCGCGTCAATTGATTCGCGTCGAAACAGTTATCAAAAGGAAGACGGTAGACACACAGATGGAACCAATTAATGACCAACACACTACACTTTGTAGAAACACCAGCAGCGAGATAGGTAGGCAGTCGTTGTCCCTACATCGACTGAGTCACACGCATGTTTTCGGCTCTGAAAACATTGTATATTTCACTTTCTGTTAGCTATCTATATACAGTACAGATTTACACACTTCTGGAGATACTCCAGAATTTGTCTCGGTACCAACCCGACGTGCAATCTACATAGCTATATACAGTACAGATTTACACACTACTGGAGATACTCCAGCATTTGTCTCGGTACAAACCCGACGTGTAAACTGCATATTCCTCGGAATATATGACACATTCGTGTCTTATTTTGCTAATATATTTGTTATGAGAACATAGTTACTCACATTTGGAGATACTCCAAATTTTGTCTCGGTACCAACCCGACGAATAACTATAAATAGTGTTTTCTTCGGAATACATGCTACCTATAAGACACATTTAAGACGGTACCAACCCAGTCGTGTCTGAACATCGTGCTGCATGTTCATTAAAAGACAATACATTCGGTACCTACCCGATTTGTCTTACAGTACTACTGTACTTTAAAATAGCAGTTCTCAATAAGAACCACACATATATAAAGTAGTGAATATGTATTACTAACTAACTCAGACAGATTGAATACACTATACATACTTAATTGGTTGATCACAGTGTACCGATATAAACCTCATTACATCAGTAAATGAGAGAATTTACGTATTAAATAGAAATCGTTTAGGATTGCATGTTGCAACTGAAGAAGGTTTCAAGACCGAAAGCGCTCTTGCAGTTCGGATTATTGTCTATCCGAGTGGAATCAGAGACGATTTCTGTGCTATTAACACACGTGACACATAGAGTGTGTCTATAACATACGTGTTACATAGAAAAAGTGTGTATACATAATATACACATACAAACATTAAAAACTGTTAAACTAATTGACTGGTTACTTAACACAAAAGCAATCATACATGGTTATATAATAACCATACTATTACTGTCCATAATTATACAGGGTAGTAAGTAACCGTAATCAACTGTTGTCGGTGATAAACACATTGTACCACCTTTGTGTACAATATGCATAAGAACAACAACAAACGCAAAACCCTGGGGGTGAGAAAATCCCCCGTGCGTAGTGTGCTAACTGGGCAGGCCGCTACCACGAGGCAATCTGGAATCTCTTCTTTGGTCAGACACTCGTACACCCCCTATACAAATTGTACTTTCAGCGACTCAGATTATCGCGAGGCCGAGGACTCCCTAACTTGCTTCCCTTCGGGTCTAGCGAGGGTTGAGAACCTCCAGATTGCTAATTCTGATGACCATAAATAGATTATGGACTAAAATGCAAATTATACGCGAGATCTTATTCTGTCATACAATAATATGGTTTTTTAACCGTAAATGCATACAATTCGAGATGATAGTGTGTATAGTTAGTTTAATATTTCATATAGATAGTACAGAGTTATTTCGTTACAAGAATAACACACTGTTGAAGTTGGTTATTAAATACTCGTGGATGTATTCATATTGAAAACAGGCTGGTTACGAAAACGTGTACCATATACACAGCTATGGCATGTATATGCTACTTGTTCTGTTCGACTTTTATATCTACTTGATGTAATCTTACGGAATAAAACTAAGACTAGGCTTATTGAGATGCAATAACTGATGGACATTATTATATCGTAATTATTCGCCTGAGAGTTCACAATGTATACACGAATCTCACTCAGTATTGTTTTTGAAAAAACATAAATTCATTATGTATACGCATGTATGTGTACTCTATCTAAAGTGCTGCAATTACTTTTCTTTTCTAATATCAATGAATCAGTAACGCAGTATTTTCAAACTACACGTATATTGTATATACCAACTTAGCCTATTCCATATAAGTATAGTAGCATACCCATTGAATAAAATACGAACATCTTACGTGACGTATTATTTTAAATAAGTTTAGTTTGTAATTTACGGAATAAACCAAAAGCTGTTATTAAATATAACCTCTGTGGTTATACTGTACTTTTAACAATATTAAAATTGTCGTAGGTTGTACTCTTACGGAATAAATCTAACAATAGGCATACGTCTAGTGTACCTTTAACTATATTGTAGAGAGTGTACCTTTAACCTTATGGAAGAAAGTATACCTCTAACTGTATTATGGAAGTATACCTTTAACAGTGACCAATATATTGATATGTATATTGACGTGACTGTAGTAGGGGCTTGTAAGGACCCGTATTTGTTAAAAAAAACTATATCTATATACATACAGAGAAAGAAATACATAAAGAGAAACTTATCAAATATGCTCTTGGAAGTAAACACGGCATACTTTGTCTGTTCGACTTTTATATCTACTTGATGTAGTTTTACGGAACAAAACTAACACTAGTTTTATTGAGTTGCAATAACTGATGGACATTATTATATCGTAATTATTCACCTGAGAGTTCACAGTGTATACACGAATCTCACCCAGTATTGTCTTTGAAAAAACATAAACTCATTATATATACGAATGTATGTGTACTCTATCTAAAGTGCTACAATTACGTTTCCTTTCTAACATCAATGAATCAGTAACGCAGTCTCTTCAAACTACACGTATATGGTATATACCAACTTAGCCTATTCTATATAGGTAATAGGTAAAGTAGCATACCCATTTAATAAAATACGAACACTATATATAATTAAAAAGCACACAAGCCGTCGTATACCAAGGTAAAACACAACGCGCCAGTTGTCTAGGCAAATTACATCACACATACATCGTGACTATCACGGATTGATTTATACTAAGGATTGTAACTGAAAATCCAAATAAAAGATATACTAAAAGGTACACTAAACTTGTTGTAGGGAAAATATATACTCTTGTTTTTACTTTAATAAAAACTATACTTATACACGCATAGAGATAGAAATACATAAAGAGGCACTTATAAGATATGCTCTTGGAAGTAAACACGGCTGTTAGATTCTAATATCTGGTGGTTTACTGAAAAATGACATTAACGCATTTTTAACTATTACCCAATCGAGATCTCGTACAGTATCAGAAGTACTGCCGAAGGGTAATTAATCATGATATATCGGCGGTAATATGGTCAGAAGAATTTCTCACCTTGAGCGTGAACTAATTGACCACACTGAGCGCGTCAATTGATTCGCGTCGAAACAGTTATCAAAAGGAAGACGGTAGACACACAGATGGAACCAATTAATGACCAACACACTACACTTTGTAGAAACACCAGCAGCGAGATAGGTAGGCAGTCGTTGTCCCTACATCGACTGAGTCACACGCATGTTTTCGGCTCTGAAAACATTGTATATTTCACTTTCTGTTAGCTATCTATATACAGTACAGATTTACACACTTCTGGAGATACTCCAGAATTTGTCTCGGTACCAACCCGACGTGCAATCTACATAGCTATATACAGTACAGATTTACACACTACTGGAGATACTCCAGCATTTGTCTCGGTACAAACCCGACGTGTAAACTGCATATTCCTCGGAATATATGACACATTCGTGTCTTATTTTGCTTTTGCTAATATATTTGTTATGAGAACATAGTTACTCACATTTGGAGATACTCCAAATTTTGTCTCGGTACCAACCCGACGAATAACTATAAATAGTGTTTTCTTCGGAATACATGCTACCTATAAGACACATTTAAGACGGTACCAACCCAGTCGTGTCTGAACATCGTGCTGCATGTTCATTAAAAGACAATACATTCGGTACCTACCCGATTTGTCTTACAGTACTATTGTACTTTAAAATAGCAGTTCTCAATAAGAACCACACATATATAAAGTAGTGAATATGTATTACTAACTAACTCAGACAGATTGAATACACTATACATACTTAATTGGTTGATCACAGTGTACCGATATAAACCTCATTACATCAGTAAATGAGAGAATTTACGTATTAAATAGAAATCGTTTAGGATTGCATGTTGCAACTGAAGAAGGTTTCAAGACCGAAAGCGCTCTTGCAGTTCGGATTATTGTCTATTCGAGTGGAATCAGAGACGATTTCTGTGCTATTAACACACGTGACACATAGAGTGTGTCTATAACATACGTGTTACATAGAAAAAGTGTGTATACATAATATACACATACAAACATTAAAAACTGTTAAACTAATTGACTGGTTACTTAACACAAAAGCAATCATACATGGTTATATAATAACCATACTATACTGTCCATAATTATACAGGGTAGTAAGTAACCGTAATCAACTGTTGTCGGTGATAAACACATTGTACCACCTTTGTGTACAATATGCATAAGAACAACAACAAACGCAAAACCCTGGGGGTGAGAAAATCCCCCGTGCGTAGTGTGCTAACTGGGCAGGCCGCTACCACGAGGCAATCTGGAATCTCTTCTTTGGTCAGACACTCGTACACCCCCTATACAAATTGTACTTTCAGCGACTCAGATTATCGCGAGGCCGAGGACTCCCTAACTTGCTTCCCTTCGGGTCTAGCGAGGGTTGAGAACCTCCAGATTGCTAATTCTGATGACCATAAATAGATTATGGACTAAAATGCAAATTATACACGAGATCTTATTCTGTCATACAATAATATGGTTTTTTAACCGTAAATGCATACAATTCGAGATGATAGTGTGTATAGTTAGTTTAATATTTCATATAGATAGTACAGAGTTATTTCGTTACAAGAATAACACACTGTTGAAGTTGGTTATTAAATACTCGTGGATGTATTCATATTGAAAACAGGCTGGTTACGAAAACGTGTACCATATACACAGCTATGGCATGTATATGCTACTTGTTCTGTTCGACTTTTATATCTACTTGATGTAATCTTACGGAATAAAACTAAGACTAGGCTTATTGAGATGCAATAACTGATGGACATTATTATATCGTAATTATTCGCCTGAGAGTTCACAATGTATACACGAATCTCACTCAGTATTGTTTTTGAAAAAACATAAATTCATTATGTATACGCATGTATGTGTACTCTATCTAAAGTGCTGCAATTACTTTTCTTTTCTAATATCAATGAATCAGTAACGCAGTATTTTCAAACTACACGTATATTGTATATACCAACTTAGCCTATTCCATATAGGTATAGTAGCATACCCATTGAATAAAATACGAACATCTTACGTGACGTATTATTTTAAATAAGTTTAGTTTGTAATTTACGGAATAAACCAAAAGCTGTTATTAAATATAACCTCTGTGGTTATACTGTACTTTTAACAATATTAAAATTGTCGTAGGTTGTACTCTTACGGAATAAATCTAACAATAGGCCATACGTCTAGTGTACCTTTAACTATATTGTAGAGAGTGTACCTTTAACCTTATGGAAGAAAGTATACCTCTAACTGTATTATGGAAGTATACTTTAACAGTGACCAATATATTGATATGTATATTGACGTGACTGTAGTAGGGGCTTGTAAGGACCCGTATTTGTTAAAAAAAACTATATCTATATACATACAGAGAAAGAAATACATAAAGAGAAACTTATCAAATATGCTCTTGGAAGTAAACACGGCATACTTTGTCTGTTCGACTTTTATATCTACTGATGTAGTTTTACGGAACAAAACTAACACTAGTTTTATTGAGTTGCAATAACTGATGGACATTATTATATCGTAATTATTCACCTGAGAGTTCACAGTGTATACACGAATCTCACCCAGTATTGTCTTTGAAAAAACATAAACTCATTATATATACGAATGTATGTGTACTCTATCTAAAGTGCTACAATTACGTTTTCCTTTCTAACATCAATGAATCAGTAACGCAGTCTCTTCAAACTACACGTATATGGTATATACCAACTTAGCCTATTCTATATAGGTAATAGGTAAAGTAGCATACCCATTTAATAAAATACGAACATATATATAATTAAAAAGCACACAAGCCGTCGTATACAAGGTAAAACACAACGCGCCAGTTGTCTAGGCAAATTACATCACACATACATCGTGACTATCACGGATTGATTTATACTAAGGATTGTAACTGAAAATCCAAAATAAAAGATATACTAAAAGGTACACTAAACTTGTTGTAGGGAAAATATATACTCTTGTTTTTACTTAATAAAAACTATACTTATACACGCATAGAGATAGAAATACATAAAGAGGCACTTATAAGATATGCTCTTGGAAGTAAACACGGCTGTTAGATTCTAATATCTGGTGGTTTACTGAAAAATGACATAACGCATTTTTAACTATTACCCAATCGAGATCTCGTACAGTATCAGAAGTACATGCCGAAGGGTAATTAATCATGATATATCGGCGGTATATGGTCAGAAGAATTTCTCACCTGAGCGTGAACTAATTGACCCACACTGAGCGCGTCAATTGATTCGCGTCGAAACAGTTATCAAAAGGAAGACGGTAGACACACAGATGGAACCAATTAATGACCAACACACTACACTTTGTAGAAACACCAGCAGCGAGATAGGTAGGCAGTCGTTGTCCCTACATCGACTGAGTCACACGCATGTTTTCGGCTCTGAAAACATTGTATATTTCACTTTCTGTTAGCTATCTATATACAGTACAGATTTACACACTTCTGGAGATACTCCAGAATTTGTCTCGGTACCAACCCGACGTGCAATCTACATAGCTATATACAGTACAGATTTACACACTACTGGAGATACTCCAGCATTTGTCTCGGTACAAACCCGACGTGTAAACTGCATATTCCTCGGAATATATGACACATTCGTGTCTTATTTTGCTAATATATTTGTTATGAGAACATAGTTACTCACATTTGGAGATACTCAAATTTGTCTCGGTACCAACCCGACGAATAACTATAAATAGTGTTTTCTTCGGATACATGCTACCTATAAGACACATTTAAGACGGTACCAACCCAGTCGTGTCTGAACATCGTGCTGCATGTTCATTAAAAAGACAATACATTCGGTACCTACCCGATTTGTCTTACAGTACTATTGTACTTTAAAATAGCAGTTCTCAATAAGAACCACACATATATAAAGTAGTGAATATGTATTACTAACTAACTCAGACAGATTGAATACACTATACATACTTAATTGGTTGATCACAGTGTACCGATATAAACCTCATTACATCAGTAATGAGAGAA